>JAZBGX010002621.1:0-12175 GCA_037414775.1 Zonitis immaculata | reverse complement strand
AACAAGTCAATGCAAAAGCATGGAATAATTGTTTTACAATAGAAGCGTAGATTATTGAATTAAAAAACAAAACATCAATTTGAAAAGAATATTTCCCCAATAAATAGTGCATGGAAATCGTTGTTGAGATATATTTAATATGGTTATTTCAATAATCATAATCGATTCATTATATTAAGATAGATGTTTTAATAAAAAAAATATATCTAGATTAAAGAAAAGCCACCACTTACTTGTGTTATAATTTTGGATTTCTGTAGTAGTGTATTGTGTGTTGCCTACATGACGAGTTCATGATTAGTGATGTCATCGGGTTATTTTCAGTTACATAAATATCTTCGTATGCAAGCTCTCGTTCTAAATCATTTTTTTTATTCATTATTTCATTATCTAAGTATAATTTTTTTGATAAAAACGACGTAATTTGTATATTTTACATTTTTCTAGATTTTCTAATATTCAAGAAAAGACATTTGACATCATAGCAATGTTGTCAAGTGTAATGTAAAAAATTTATTAAATAAATGATTTTCTAATCATCTTAGAGAGATAACTCAACAAATATAAATAACAATTTTATCATCGTAATATATTTTAATGAAAATTCAATGTTATGACTCCTTTTTTAATGAGAATTGTGATAATTTATTGTAATATTGGCAATGTTGTATTATTTCTTGTAATTTGATTGGTTACTGCCAAATGTCAAAAAAAAAATTACAAGCTGACATGTTTTGTTTTTTTAATAGAAAATGAAAAATTGTAATTAAAATTATTATTTAAAAATAAAAACAAATTAATTGTTTTTTGGTGAAATTTAATGACTAATAGTCTCATTTTATTAAATTGGTGTTTTTTTTTAAATTTTATAAATTCTAAAAAATTAATATAAAAGTTTGGGTTATTACTGCCTATTATCAAAATTCTTATGTTATTTATCATAGATTTTATTAAGATCCTAATAAAATGGAGTCAATTTTTCACGAAAAAGTAATTATATATCAATTTAATATTGTGAATAACAATAACATAACCTTAAAAATTCTTACAGCAAGAAGGCTCCCTGTGCGCTCAACATTGTTTGAATTCACTATTACAAGGACCGTATTTTACAGCAGTTGATTTAAGTATAATAGCGAATAAATTGGATGAAGAAGAACGCGAACGTATGGCTGAGAATGGTATAGACAGTGATGATTATAGGAATTTTTTAAAACAACCATCTGGCAATATGGATGATAGTGGTTATTTTTCAATACAAGTATTAAATAGTGCATTGCAAATATGGAATTTAGAATTGGTGCCTTATACAAGTACAGACGAACGTATTAAATATTGTGATCCAATAAAACAACAACAAGCATTTATATGTAATTATCAGAATCATTGGTTTACAATACGTAAAATTGCTAATCAATGGTTCAATTTGAATTCATTATTAAAAAAACCATTATTAATAACAGATACATATTTAGGATTATATTTAGCACAATTAAAAAATGAAGGCTATTCGATATTTGTTGTTTTTGGTAAATTACCAGCATGTAAAGCTGACGATGTTATACGTTGCAATCCGATTATACCAACAACTAAAACAACATACAATAATGATGATGATAATGAATTACAAGCTGCATTGCAATTGAGTTTAAGTCAAGATAATGATAATATGCCATCGACAAGTGATAAAAATAATTGTGCTATAAGTAATAAAATTGATAATGATTTACAAAAAGCATTAGAATTGAGTTTAGAACAAGATGATAAACGGAAAATAATGAATAAAGAAGATATTGAATTACAAAAAGCGTTACAATTGAGTTTAACTGATGATAATAGTGGTGGATCATCTCTATCCGATGATGAGGATATACAAAAAGCTTTAATGATGAGTTTAACACACAATGATAATGATGATGTTGATGATGATGATGATAGAGCTATGTTGAAAAAAGCTATTTTACTTAGTATGAGTAATACGTGATGTTTAAATTTAATCTACTTTTTTCTATATTATTATTATTATTATTATTATAACTAACTGTTTTCTTCTCTTGTTTTCTATTAATTTAATAATAATGACATTTTATTGTTTTGTAAAAATTGATAGTATGTGCGATTCTATAGAAAATCTGTTTGTTAATCTTGAGATTCTAACGGTTTTCTAAAGAATTATTTAAATAATATAGAGAGAGAGAGAGAGAGATGTTATATTTATTTATTTTATTATTTGATTTGTCGAAAATTTTGGAAATTGATTTTCTAGTTCAAAATTTGCCCGGACACTCAGGTATTATAATTTTTTTTTTCTTGGAAAACTTCAACGAGGGCTATTTGTGAATTCCATGATTTTCAAAAAATTTTGGCATTTTTTTGTTTACTAAAACTGTTTTGTTGAAATATTAAAACTATATTGTTTAATTTTGTTCATCTTTATTCATACCGGAATTTGTTGATTTTTTTCTTTTTTTTAGGAATGCAATCTAATCTGTGCATAATTTTTTATCAAATGGACTTTGTTATAAATTTGATTTACATTATTTTTATATAAAACAGAATTTCCTAATTAGATAATTGGTTGAATTTCCAAAATTAATTACATATCATTAGTTTGTTTCTGTAGTGTTTGGTGGTGGTGTTGTTATAATTGTTGGAAACGCAAACATGGATAAAATTGATAATATTGAAATAAAACCAATGGTAGATTCGAAATATATCCGACCATTTACAATGAATTACCAACAGAATGGTAAACAAAAATCATGGGATTTATTAAACGCCCATGATAGTGTTATAATAATAATTTACCATCCAAAACGTGATAAATTGATATTTGTTAAACAATTCCGTCCACCTGTTTATTACGGTCATATACCAAAAGATCAACGTAATAATCAAATAAAAATCGATACAAACAAATACCGACCAAATTTGGGTATAACAATTGAATTATGTGCTGGTATTGTCGATAAACAAAAAACATTAATTGAAATTGCCAAAGAGGAAATCTTAGAAGAATGCGGTTACGATGTACCATTAGATAATTTAAAGAAAATCTATTCATATCGTGCTTCTGTCGGTGCAATTTGTAGTCTACAAACAGCATTCTATTGTGAAATTGATGATGATATGAAAATTGATAAGAATGATGATGATGAAATGATTGATGTTGTTGAAATGACAATACCGGAAGTTAAAAATTATATTAATCAAGATAATGTTAATAGTCCACCAAGTTTTATGTTTGCCGTTTATTGGTTTCTATACAATAAAAATCGATGAATAAATTCAATAAAAATTTGAACTCATAATTGCGTTTTAATTAATATATTCGTAATTAGCGCCACTTTTAGTGTATTTATTTTTATCAAGTTATTGCTATTTTATATTAAAAAAATTGAGACTATCAATATTTTGAGTATATAAATTGTTAATATCTATTATTATTTCAATTTATTATCTTCATAATTCAGTTTTGCTATTACAAACCATGAAATCAGCTTTAAAACGTTTAGGTTTTTTTCATCTACACAGTTGGTAGTATAGTCTTCAATTGCTAACCTCATTTTTTTGTAATTTTTCTTTTTTATATAATTTAATTAGAAGAAATTAATAAATTTTAGATTAGATGGCGACTGATGAGCATATGAATTTATCAAATTTCATTAAATCAATCCATGTACAATTGCGTGAAAATACGAAAATTTATGGTGAAAAATTAGCATGGCAACAACATTGTGAAAATTTGGAGATTTTACAAAAATATTCAATAACTATGGAAAATTTGGCAATAAATTATTGGGATAATAACTTTAAACAAAATAATAATAAAGCTATATCGCGAATATCGTGGATTTATGACAGTACAATTCAATATTTTTTCGATGGTTTATTAAATTTATGTCGACAAAAAGAATTGGATATCGCCAGCAAAATCAAGTTAAATATCGATAATAACTTGTTTTATAGTGTAAATGGTAGTCGGTTAGATGTCTTGGACGTTGGTAGTTGTTATAATCCTTTGAAAAAATATGAAATATTCAATGTAATACCGATTGATATTGCACCAGCTACTAAAGATGTTTATAAATGTGATTTCCTCAATTTGAAATTATCAAACAAAAATAATTGTGAGATTATAAGAAATGAAATTAGCGAATTGGCAATAGATTCGTTCGACTTAATTATATTTAGTTTATTACTTGAATATTTACCAACACCAAATCAACGTTTAAATTGTTGTACGAAAGCTTATAATTTATTGAAATTCGAAGGTATTCTAATTATAATAACACCAGATTCAAAACATATGAATGCTAATAGTAAAATTATAAAATCCTGGCGATATATATTAGCCCAATTAGGTTTTAAACGTATTATTTATAATAAATTACCACATTTACATTGTATGGTGTTTCGTAAATGTTTAAACAAACAAATAACCGAACGTTGGGCAATTTTAAAAGATCCCAATCAATTCTACCATGAAATGGTAATTCCGCAAGACTTTAAACAAAATATCAATAATTGTAGTCAAAATGTTGTTTGTGAATCAAAAAAAGACTATAAACAAAATAATATTGTTTGTGAAGTGAAATTATTTGAAGAACTGCCTTTTCAATGAACAAATTTGTGTTTTATTGTTTGAATTCCCCGCGCCTGGTTTTTTGAATCATGTTAGCCAACTGGTTTAGGGGAAATTTGAAATAATTGAAAAAATGTCAGTTGGAAAATTGTTGGTTTGTGTTATATATTTGTTTATTCAAATGCTAAAACTTTAAATTAATGAATCATCGAATTAATCATTTTTAATTAATTTGGAGACTTTTTTTTGGTTTCAATTTTTGTTTTTTTAGTAACGAAACAACGAAAATGTCTTTGAGTGCAAGTGCCGAGAATTTAACATCAGAAATACAGGTATAAATAATAATTTGATTCGAGCCATAATTGTATGCGGTTTACCTATTTTGATTAATTAGGGATGGGCTGTCTATTGAAAATGCCATTCCTTAATTCGTTTCTCAATTAATTAATTAATTAATATAAGTTTTGTTTAATTTAAAAGGAATATGATGGTTCTAGTAATATGTGTTTAGAATTGGCTTTAGAAGGTGAAAGGCTATGTAAAAGTGGTGATTGTCGGGCTGGTGTGGCATTTTTCCAAGCTGCAATACAAGCAGGAACTGATGATTTACGTACATTAAGTGCCATATATAGTCAACTTGGTAATGCATATTTTTATTTAGGCGATTATACGAAAGCTATGCAATATCATAAACATGATTTAACATTAGCCAGGTAACTAATTCAATAATTGAATGTATTTTTTAAACTTCTTCAAAATTAATTCAATCAAATTTAATTTTTGTTTAGAACAATGGGTGATAAATTGGGTGAAGCTAAATCATCTGGTAATTTAGGTAATACGTTGAAAGTAATTGGTAGATTCGATGAAGCTGTTGTTTGTTGTAAACGACATTTGGAATTATCACGTGAATTGAATGATCGATTGAGTGAAGGACGTGCTTTATATAATTTAGGTAATGTTTATCATGCTAAAGGTAAACATGTTGGTCGTGTTGGTAGTAAAGATCCGGGTGATTTTTCTGATGATGTAAAAAATTGTTTACAACAAGCTGTAATGTATTACGAGTAAGATAAAACAATTTCAATTGATTATTTCTAATCAATTGTGTGTGTGTGTGTGTGTGATATAATTATAGAGAAAATTTGGAATTAATGAAGGAACTTGATGATGTAGCCGCCCAAGGTAGAGCTTGTGGTAACTTAGGTAATACGTTCTATCTATTAGGTGATTTTGCAAAAGCTATCCACTATCATGAAGAACGTTTATCGATTGCACGACAATTTGGTGATAAAGCTGCTGAACGTCGTGCACATAGTAATTTAGGCAATTCGCATATTTTTATGGGACAATTTGAAGAAGCCGCCCATCATTACAAGTACTTTTTTTTTCTTCAATCAAATTGAAATATAATTTTAATAATATTGTTTTAAATTTAAAAAAAAAAAATTATAGACGAACTTTAGCACTCGCCCAAGAATTAGGTGATCATGCTGTAGAAGCTCAAGCATGTTATAGTTTAGGAAATACATATACTTTATTAAGAGATTATGAAACTGCCATTGAATATCATTTAAGACATTTATTGATTGCACAAAATCTATCGGATCGTATTGGTGAAGGACGTGCTTGTTGGTCATTAGGCAATGCTAATGCTTCATTGGGTAATCATGAGAAAGCATTACATTTTGCTAAAAAACATCTACAAATAAGTAAAGAGGTAATTTCTATTGATATCCATTTATTTATCATAACGTTATTAGATTAAATAATTTCATAATAGTTGGGTGATCCAATGGGTGAAGCTACAGCTAAAATGAATATTGCTGATTTACGAAAAATCTTAAATCTACCAGACAGTCCTGAATCATTAGTTGGTAGTGATAAGTCATCAAGTAAAAGCACATCGCCACAAGAACAACAAGACAACGATTTAACTCACCAAAGGATACATAGGGTGAGACGTGAAAGCATGGAACAACTTAGTTTAATTAAGGTAGTTGCTTTTTTTATTGTTTTTTGTTTCTTTTCTTTATTATTGCGTAATTTGTTTAGTTTATTTTTAAAATTACCGAGTATACTTAAAATGTTTGCATGTTTTTCATGTTGTTGTTTATTGATTTTGATTCGCTATTTATTTTATTTAGTTAACACCTGATGGTAAACAACGACCTGGTTTATCATTACCATCAACAAATAAATCACCAATGTTGACGAATAAAAACGAAGACGAAGATTCATTTTTCGATTTATTATCACGTTTTCAATCGAAACGTATGGATGACCAACGTTGTTCACTTGTTGTGACTGAAAATAATAATAAAGAAAACACCAATGTTGTGAATTTACCAAATAATAATAATAATAATAATAAAAACGTTAATAATAATAATAATAATAATAATGAGGGTCCAGATGATTTGATTGATATGATTGCTGGTATGCAAAGTAAACGTATGGATGAGCAACGTGTAGCATTACCAAACCTACCTGGTCTACAATCAACAACAACATTACAAAAATATGCTGAATCACATAATAATGTTATTGATAATAGTAATATACCGGATGATAATTTTTTGGATCAATTAGTACGTTGTCAAGATAGTCGTTTAGAAGATCAACGTTCACCATTACCAATAATCCAACCGATTGTTGCTGTGGATAGTGAAAGTGATACAATTCCAACAACAACAACAACATCAACAACTGGAACAATAAAAAGTGGTGCTACTGTACCAGATGAAGATTTTTTCTCATTAATTATGCGTTTCCAATCTGGTCGTATGGATGATCAACGAGCTGCTGTACCACGAATTGAACACAGGTAATTGGAATAATAATTTAGAATTAATTTTAATGTTGAATTTAATTAAAGAATGCCCAATGGAAATATACCACAAACATCGAATGGAGTTTATAATAATGTGAGAAATAACGCATCTGGCAAAAAGAAAAAGTAGATATTACTATAATTATTTTTAATTTTTTAAAATATTTTAACGTATATTTAATTGTTTAAATTCTACATTTATATTCATCTTTTTATTATTATTATTATTGAATTACTCCCATTATTACTACAATTTTAATTAATGTTAACCCATATTTTTGATATTGAGACTATAAAAATTATTAATGTTCAAGTTTTTCCATCCACTGTTTTTTCGAGTGGATCCTTCTTCTTCTTCTTTTTTTCCCCTTAAATGGGTTAATGTTGAATGTGCCAAATTTTGATGATGAAAAAAAAACAACAATATTGTAATGCATGGTTAAATTTTTACAACAACAACAACAACAAAAAGAGACTCGTTTTTGATTGAAATTAACGAACGTAAATATTTTGCCAAAGATTTTATTATTCAACAATATACTTACTACCCGTTCTAATAATAATAATTTCCTTAAAATAGACTGTTGAGACTTTTTTCTCTTTCTATCGAAATATATATTATTGTATTACTAAAATGTATTGTTAATATATTATATACACTTATAAATTTTATGGTACAAAATGTAGAGAAATAAATTTTATTAAAATTAGAATTTATTTTCCTGGTGTTTATTATTTAACTTTAGCTAAAAATTTCTTATACCACAGATAACTAGTAGCTGCCGATAAACTATACCATGTTAAAATATACGATAAATGTTCATTGCGTAACGTAACTCTCGTTTGGCCACCAATTGGACCTTCTGTTAAATCATAATCACTAATTATATCAAGTAGAACAGGTGATGTGCCAGCTATTTGTGACATTTGTTTCAAATCACGATAATACCATAAATTGTCGGTATGTTGTGGTGAAAATTGTGGACGATTCTCATGTAATCGTACAATACCAACTAAATGTACATTCCCATCGACTTGACCATTTTGTCGTGTTAGTGGATTCTTGTTTTTGGCCGGTACCCAACCACGATTTATCAAAATCGTTTCACTATAAATAAATAAATAAATAAATACAAGCGAATACATATTGAAATAAAATTGAATTATTCGAATTATTTACTCTCTGTTCGCTAATTTGAATGGTGTTATTACTAAATAACCGTGCGATTTATTTGTAGTGCTCGATATTAATTGACTTGTTGTTGAAGCATCGCCTTTTATCAATAAAGATCTCGGTCCCAAATACATCTCTTTATCATGCAAAAAACGACCATAAACACGAACTGGTCGATATTCGAAACCATCAACATCATCTAAACTGAAATTCAATCATGAAGTAAACGATTAATTGCTAATAAAATTCGGTAATACTTTTCAGGTAATTCGATTGGTTCGAGTCTAGTTAATCGTTGTAATCTCGCTATTAGGTCTTCTTTCCATTTCTTACGTTGCACCTGCCATGTACCTAAAGCAAATGTAGATGCAGGTATTATCTAAAATCGTTTTTGTTTTTTTTTATTATTATATAAAGGGCATGAGTAGAGTGAATATTACCAAAAGAAACCAGCCTAATGGGTCAATTTTATGCTCATTTTTCGATTGTCGTAATACTGGTTTTGTTAATTGTTGATAACAATTTGTTTTTCTGCTCAAATAACGCGGATAAATGCCCAAAGATTTCGAATTAAACGATTTCAATATCAATAATAGCGACATTTCAATAAAACAACAATGGGGTTATGTTTGGTAATATAGACCACCAACTCTACATAAAAATTCATTCCAATCTACTTGATCTAGTCTTTAGAGGTCGCTGTAAACTGTTATGGCTTACAGCGCCCTCTTGAGGCTAGATCAGGTAAATTGGAATCAATCTTCGGTAGAGTTGGTGGCCTATATTGTCTATTTAAAATTGAACATAACCTTAATTGAAAAAACAAAGTAGAAAAATGGATAATGAAGATGAATCTACGGCTTATTTGAAATTTCTCAACGATACAGCAACAACAACAACAACAACAACACAAAATTATTTATTACAAAACACGGAAGATAATTTCAATGGTAGTATATTACCGGTAGAATCGATTTTCACGGAAATTAATTCAGATTGGCCTAATAGTAGTAGTGATGGTGGCTTTCCAATATTATTGAGTGGCTCATTAATTACAGACGACGGTACACATTGTCTCATTCCAATTATCAATTTGATAATTATTATTGTTTTAGAGAATCGTGATGTCGATATACAATTACTCAATGAAGAAACAACAAATAGTCCAACATCTGATGATTCGAATCAAAGTAACAATACGGTGGCGTTTTTGGAAAATATTGAAATACCTAATAATAATAATTTAATAATAACTAATGACGTTTTATTCCAAGTAGATGATGATAATGATGTTAATGATAAAAATACAATAACACATGTTATAAATGGTGATAGGTATTCAATAACAACATATACACCTAAAATTGATTCTAATCAAAATGCTGGAAATATTGAAATTATCCAATTATTGAATACGAATCAACAACAAAGTACAAAAAATAATATTATTGAGAAAATTGATGAATTTTATTGTACAATTCAAGCTTTTAAATGTAAAGTTTGCTCGAAATTGTGCGAAACCGAACAACAAATTATTGGACATATCAATAGCCAACATGACAAAGAAGTAAGAAAATCTCCTATACCATCTATAAACTGTTACTTTCTATAGAGGTGATATGAATTGATTGATAATATTATTGTTTTAGTTGAATCATAATTCGGAAAATATAACCATAATTAATGATAATATCGATAGTAGTAATCTAATTGGTGCTAAATTAACATCAATATTAAATAATAATTGTGATAAGAAATTCACAATGTTATTATGTAGTGAATGTGGTAATGGCTATTCAAATAGAGATGATCTGAAACAACATATGGTGACAATGCATAATTTAATTTATATCAAAAATAATCCGAAGACTATTAATAATAATCGTGATAATGGACCGAGCAGTATATCTGGCAAAGCTGAAAAAACAAAACCATGTGTTACTTTATTGAAGAAACAACAGAAATCAATGAAAAAAATCAAATGTACAATCAAAAGTTGTCCATTACGTTTTGCCAAAGATGATTTGAGGCAACGTCACGAGGAATGTCATGTCAATCAGGAGAAAAATAAATTCCAATGTTTGGTATGTAAACAGAAATTTTCTATATGGCGCATATGTAATATGCATTTATGGAAATGTCATCAAATCGATTTAGGTTTATTAACATGTTCCATCTGTAATGAATTTAAATCCAATAGTACAGGTAAACAATGAAAACAATTGTAACAAGTGTTGTGAATGACTTACATTTTTTTTCTCTACAGTACGTATGCTCAACCATATGCGCATCCATAACGATGACAAACCATTTATTTGTAATACATGCGGGAAAAGTTTCAAACAAGCACCACAACTACGTAATCACGAAATTATCCATCAACCATCGGATAAAGTACCAAATTGGTTTACAATGAAACAATGTGAATATTGTGAACGTTATTTTGCTAATTCGAAATGTTTGAAAAAACATATCAAATTTGTCCATGATAAATTCAAACCATTCATTTGTAATATTTGTGGTCATCAAACGTCAAGGAAATCAATGTTGCAATTACATTATAGACAACATACTGGTGACAAGCCATATCATTGTTCATATTGTGATTATAAAACTGGTGATCATAATTGTCTTAGGCGGCATCTAATGAAACATTTTGGAGTATGTATACTTGTACAGAATGTGTCTTGATGAAGGTAACCTGCCCCTTAGGGCCATATACAAGCTCTATTTAGCTTGCCCTCTAGCTAAGAAACAATTGAGATTCTTTCGTCGAGACACATACGATATAATAAAAATATCGGATATCTAAAAAGTGAAATTCTAAGCTATAGAAATGTCTTTGAATTTTATCCTAAAAACAATGGAAATATTAGATATCTGATATTTATTTCACCGGTATGTTGACAGTTTCCTTTTATTTTTCATAATAGGTAGTGAAATATTCTTGTCCGTATTGTAATTATCAATGCATACAAAGTATTTCCTATAAACAGCATTTAACGAATAAACATCCTGGTAAAGAAGGTCTTCATTCATGTACATTATGTAATTACACAACGATTAACATGGCTTCATATTTAACTCACGTAAAATCTCATGAACTTGAAAAACAACAACAAATGGAATGTAATAATGAATTGGATAAGATTAATGGAAAATCTATCAACAATAATAATGATGAGGAAAAAGAAGACAATCAAGCAATAAAATCAAATCATGACAATAAAGGAGTAAGTTATACATATAAGGTGTCCCAAAAGGACACTTTTTAGGAAATATATCGAACTATTTATTAAACAATTGATTGACTTCTAGATGTCCAATCCTACAGATGATGAAACACAAAGTTGTTTTATTGATAATGAACCAATAGTAGAGAGTGTTGTTGATACTGGTGGTATTACAATACCGGCTGAATTGAATTTTTCAGTAGTTTCATAATAAATTTAGATTATTTATTCATTTGTTTCATTTTTGCCACTAACTTTGATATAGACAGGGTTCCTGAAAAGTCGTACTGCTATAGAAAATTTGATCTTCTCTGAAACTGGAAATTGCTTGTAGTTTTCCTGCAAACCTA
>JAZBGX010002618.1:1739-12191 GCA_037414775.1 Zonitis immaculata | reverse complement strand
AATTTGTTGCTTGTTTTCATTGTCATCCGGTATAAAATCCTTATGATTATTATTATTATTATTATTAACCTTGGATTTAATTTTATCCAATAAGAGACACAAGTATGGTCGTTTAGTGGTAGTTTTAGAATTATTAGGATTAAATTAAGTCAGTCAAAAATGAAGACATATGGGTTTAATTAATTTTTATCGTGATTTATTATTATTTTTAAGAAATAATTAATTTACCATATGCAAGTGTTTGTTTATCCGATATTGTTCGTAATTGTAGATTTTTTGTTTGTTTTTAATTATTTAATTAGAACAAATTGTTAATAAATTCTGAAATTTGTTTAAAAAAAAAAAAATTAATTATAAAATTATTATTATTAGATTAGGCATCATTTTGTTTTAAACGATTTCCTTAAGCAGGAAGATGGGTTCGTTTTAAAGGTCCAATTGTTTGCTTCCTGTACAGCTGTGTTATTCAACATTCTATATTAGATTTAAATAATACGAGACACCTTTATACATTCAAATATAATAATAATAATAATAATAGGATTATAGGTATATAGTTCATTCAAAAAGTTCCCGGACTAAACGTTTCATTAGTTTTCAATATAACCCCACTTTTTTGTTCGATATAATGTTGGTACCCTAGAGTCATTGGAACGACTTGCAGATTTTGTTTTCTAGAGTTGTGGTTATATTCGTTTCAAAACCTTCTACTTTTCATATAGGGAATTTAAAAGTATAAAGTCGAATAGTGCCAGATCAGGCGAGTAGGGCGGATGGTGATCGACTACTATTGGGCTTGGGCACAGAAATTGTGAGACGTTTATAGAAGAATGAGTCGTGCAGAAAAAAACCTATCCATTGAATAAACAAATCATAAATTCTTTTTTTTTTTTTGTTATATTCTTGATAATTTAAATTATGTCTGTTGTATGTCTATATATATATATATATTTTTTTTACTTATAGTGGGATAGTCTTAACAGATTTTTATTTAAATTGTTAACTAAACAGTTGTAAAACTCCATATGCAAACAACATCAATGCATTTATCATAATACAATATATATATATATATTTTTTTTGTAAAACATAAACAACATAAAATTTTGTCTTTTTTTGATCGTTTTAACAACATTTCTTGAGAAATTAATGGTCGCACACTTAAAATCTACTAAAAAATTAATTAAACCTCTATTATTTCCACCCATCTCTCTTCCATTTCCCCCTTTCACAGTATCTTCATATTTCTCTCTTTATATCACTCTCTTTCTCCATATCTCCTGCTTTGTATTTCATTCCTTCTCTCTCTCTCTCTCTCTCTCTCTCTCTTCATATATCCTCTCCCTACTTCTCTATGTGCTCTCCTCATATATCTTTTTTCTTTTCCCACCCTCTCCAACTATTTTTCGCTCCCTATCTCTCTCTCTTTCTCGCTCCATCTCTCTTCCTCCCTCAATGCGCCTCTCTTTATTGATACTAATTTCTCCCATTCTCCTTCCCCCTTATTCATCCTCTCTCTTCACCTCTATCCATTCATCTCCTCTCCTCTCTCTCTCTCTCTCTCTCCATATTTCTTCCTCTGTTTCAATCCATCTCTCTCTCCCTCCCTGTCTTCATATCTCTCTCTCTCTATCTCTTCATATCCTACTCTCTTCATAAGTTCCTCCCCCTCTCTCATTCCAGTCTCTCCACTAACTTCGTTTTCTCTCATTTTCTCTCCCTCTAGCTCACTTCCCAAATCTTTCTCTCTCTCTCCCATTTCCCTCCTTCACAGTATCTTCATATTTCTCTCTTTATATCACTCTCTTTCTCCATATCTCCCTCTCTCTATATATCTCCTGCTTTGTATCTCATTCGTTTTCTCTCTCTCTACCTCTCTTTGCCTTCTCTTCATATTTCTCTTTTTTACTCTCTCCCTCATCAACCATCTATCGCTACCTATCTCTCTCTTTCTTGTTCTACCTCTCTCTTTGTCTGTATCCATTCATCTCTTCTCTTCTCTCTCTCCATATTCCTTCCTCTGTTTCATCCCATCTTTCACTCTCTCCCTGTCTTCATAGGTCTCTCTCTCTCTCTCTCTCTCTCTTTGAGTTTTGTTCAAGATAAATCTAAAAACTGACTTAATTTTAATCAATTTAGAGATGAACTTTACACTATTTCTACAATAAATTGAATTTAATTGAATAATTTGATTGGTATAATTAGAAAAATTTAGTTATTTAATTGAAAAATATGATGTTACATATTAATAATTTTTGTTTTGTTTTAGAGTTTGGGTATATTATCATCAATACCGGCCGCCTGGTTAATATTAACATTATTAGTATTATTAATTTATTTATTAACAAGATGTTGTGATCGTAAACCGCGTCCATCACGATCGATAACAGCATTGAAAATAACATTAGCAATAATATCTGTATTATGTTGTTCATCAATTGGTCTAGGTTTATATGGTAATGATGATTTACATAATGGCATAATACAATTATTACAACAAGGCAAACATATTGATATATTAATAATAAAAATACGTAATTATACTGAAGCAATCGAACGACAATTACGTGTACAAGCTGGTGCACAATTAATTAATTTACGTGATATATTCGATGAACCGGTAACAAATATGACATTATTCAAACAAGCCTTAGATTATTTGGAACGTACAATACGTAATAATACGATTGCAGCAAATGCAGCAGCCGATATACGTCGGCCATTGATCGGTATTGATTTAATGCCTGATTTATTGATTGGTGATAAATTCGAAGCTATACGTTGGCCATTAACAATGGCCATATTAAGTATATTATTAATATTATGTGTGATATTATTAGTTGGTATAGCTAGACATAGTCGTTGTGCATTAATTGCATTTAGTGTATGTGGTCTATTAGCTGTTATAGCATCATATCTAATGGCTAGTTTATATTTAGCTACTAGTGTTGCTATAAGTGATTTATGTATACAACCGGATAAATTTATTGAAGATCAAACAACAAATGAATTATCCAAAGAAATATTACGTTATTATACGAATTGTGAACGTGCACGTGCCAATCCATTTACGCAACGTTTACGTGAAGCCAAAACAACAATTGAAAATATGCGTACAAATTTGAATATATTAAAACAACCATCTATATATTTATTTCCGAAAAAATCCTTAGATACGAAATTTAATTCATTAAAAAATGATATAAATGCAGCCGATACAATATTAACACAATTAACAACAGCCGTTGATTGTCGTGCATTACATTCGCATTATTTACGTGGTGCTAGAGCATTATGTAATGTCGGATTATTAGGATTAACATTAATGTTGATATCGGCTATATTGGCTGGTTTATTATTAACAGCATTAGTATGGATCGATTCACATACATGGATTTATATTAGAAAAAGGTACAACTACAACTGTAATAATTGAATTGATGTATTTATTTGATTATTGAATTTTTAGGAAAGACTATCATCAAGTGAATGAGAATGATCCGTATTTACCACCGCCACAGGCTAGTCAAGCAATAGCAGCTAGAACATTACAACGGAGCCAAGGGTCGTCTTATCCCCCTGATACTCCTCCACCTAGCTACACATCAGCCTTGATGCATAATCGGCCGCATGCTTCGGCCCCACCCTCGCATGAAGCGCAATCGTTACTGTACACTTTTTATTTTATTTTATTTTTCTCAATTTTTAATTTAGACAAACAGATTTTTTTTTTTTTGTTTCGTAAATTTCTTATATTAATTTAATTAAGTTATTTTCTAGATATGAAGCAATGTTGCTTTATGTCCCCTCCTCCTTTAAAATATATAAATGTTTAATTCTATATTACTACTATTCGATAATTTATATTTATTTGTTTTGTTAATTTTACAGAGATGGATGCGATATGCGACCGAACGAACACCATCGAAACGCCCATATGTCACATCTCCGGGGCCATACACTCGGCCGATTACCATCCCATCATCACGAACCAGCATTGTCAGGACCTAATAATGGAAAGTACGCGACTTTAAGTAAACAATGTAAAACATTAGAAAGTTCCGATTTTTACTGAGATAGGGCTGCCTGCAAAGAATTCCCAAACTTTAAAGGCTTCAAATTTGATCATCATCATCAACAACAACAACAACAACAGCGTCAACCAATAATTGAACCATCAAAAACTCATCATCATCATCAACAACAACAACAACGAACTGCTAATATACAAAAATTCAGTTCATTAGGACGTCGGCCATTACCGCAAACACCTGATGAAAAAGCGGCGGCACGTAAACAACCACCAATAATACCAAAAGTACCATCAACATCAATTGAAACACCGTTGAATCCGGCCAATTTCCGTTCATTACAACGTGGTGCTTGGCAAGATAATAATAATTTAAATTATCAAACAACTAGTAATAATAATAATAATAATAATATGCAATTTCGTTCATTGCAAAGAGGTACTTCAACATTACCAATAACAACAACAAGTGGTGGTAGTACGCAGTTTCGTTCAGCTAAAATTCAAGATCAAACCCATTATCATCATCATCATCATCATCAACAACAACAACATGACGCGATGTATTCGAATAATGAAAATGAACGTCAATTGTACGCTGTTACCGAATTGTAAAAAAATCAAATTTGAATAGTTTTGGGAAAAATGCAGGCAGTGGAAAATAATAACAATAATAGACTGAAATTTATGCTATATATAGTTTTTTTTTAATTATTGTAATTTGTAATATTTTGCACTATAATTGCAACATTCTGTAAATCCACACAATAGCAACAAAAAATATTGTAAATAATTTCACATATTTCTCTAATTTATAATGATTGTTGTTAAATAATAATTGTAGTTGTAGGCTTGTTGAAGAATTCTCTCTTCGATTTTCCGTGCCAAAATTTTGTTTTAAAATTTCTTTATTGTGGCACAACTGTAAAACAGGGGAACAATTCCGAAAAAAATTGAATGGGGGAAAATAGTGAATTTGCTCATCAAATTCCGTCAATATATGTACACGATTTTTTCTAATAATATTGCAATATCGCATATTAATAACAATAATCAAATACGAATCATTTTACAATAAAACTTTTAGTATCGAATTTTAGGGTAATTTTTACAACTAGAAATTGTCGAATTACACAATTTTTTACATTTACATGTTGTATAATCGAATAGTTGTTTTCTATAACAATGTTTTGTACATTTCCTTATTCTAAATAATTAGCTATTATGTAATTAAATTAATTAATTGATTAATTTAAAAAAGATGGTTATATAACTGCCAAAGATTTTATGATTTGATGCTTGTGTCGTGTTTTTCTTTTTTTTTTTACTCGAATGAATGTCTGTGTATGGATATGAGAAGTGGAAAATAGGAGAATTTTCATGTAATTAATTAAATAACTTATAATCAATGTCTATGTAAACATTTTCAATTCTCTTTCTTTATTTGAATATTTTCCATTATTATTATTATTATTATTATTTATAATAACTAATATTAATATTGTAAAGAAACATCGATGAGAAGGCCTGAATTTAGGTCGTTATGTTTTAATTTTATAGAAAAATTAACTTTTGAAATTATTTTTTCTGGTCTATATTTTATATTTTTTTATATAAAGAGAAATAATTTATGTAAAAAGGCATATATACACTATTTATTCGTACTGTTCTCATTATTATTATTATTATTATTTTTTAAATTAATTTTGATTGTAATTGTATAGTGAAGTTGAACAAGTAAAAATACATTTCCAAAAAAATAACATGACATGATTAATTGTTATGCAACTGGTAATACGCAAATGTATATTGGATTGTCTATAGTATACGAAAACCATAGACAAATAAATAACTAGACCTCGAACTCTGGTTGGAAAAGTGAAGCTCGTGAACAAAGCCGTGAAGTTAGTACCAAGTTGCAAGAAGCTGTGGCTGAATCAATTGTTACTCCAACAACTATTATTTGGAAAATCGGAAAATCTATTTGTGGTCGGCAAATGATTGCACGATATTTGAGTGTGTCTGTTACCTTCAGTAAGATTTTCTGGAATGTAGTAATTTTTATTGTGTTGGTTGCTTTTGGTCAGTTTTAAGTTGGCAACAGTTGTTTGAAGTATAGAATTCTGTATCATGTTAAATAAATTAATTCAATGAATAAATATATGCAATCGAGTTTAAATTGTTTTTTTTGTTTCCTTTATTCATTCATAAATATAGTGGAATTATTTATATTTTGCACTTGAATCTATTCCGGATACCTTCTATCAATTTGAATTTGCCGCTAAAATATACTCCGGATACCGCCTATTTATTAGAATTTTCCAGTAAATTCTACTCCTAATACTTACTATTAGTTTGAATTTGCCGCTAAAATATACTCCGAATACCTCCTGTTAATTAGAATTTCACAGTAAATTTTACTCCTGATACTTGCTACTAGTTTGAATTTCCCGCTAAAATATACTCCGAATACCTCCTAATAATTAGTTTGAATTTCCCGCCAAACTTTACTCCGGATACCTCCTGATACCTTCTACTTTCCTAATAAAAATCGTAAATTTGTGTGAAATTTCTATAAAAATTTGGAAAAATTGGTTAAAATTGTCGAAATTTTCGATTTTGTATCAGGAACATATGAAATGCGAGGAGGTATTCGAAGAAGTATCCGGAGTAAAAATCAACCAATCAGAAAATTCCTAATAATTTGGCCACGCCCACCTCCTGTTATTTTCCCGCCAAATTTTTACTCCGGATACCTCCTCGAATTTCATGTGATCCTGATACAAAACCGAAAATTTCGACAATTTTAACCAAATTTTCCAAATTTTTACAGAAATTTCACACAAATTTGCGATTTTTATTAGGAAAGTAGAAGGTATCAGGAGGTATCCGGAGTAAAGTTTGGCGGGAAATTCAAACTAATTATTAGGAGGTATTCGGAGTATATTTTAGCGGGAAATTCAAACTAATAGTAAGTATTAGGAGTAAAATTAACTGTGAAATTCTAATTAATAGGAGGTATTCGGAGTATATTTTAGCGGCAAATTTAAACTGATAGAATATATCCGGAGTAAATTCAAGTGCAAAATACAAATAATTTAACTATATTTGTGAATGAATAAAGGAAACAAAAACAATTTGAACTGGATTGAAAATATTTATTCATATTGAATTAACATCATTTAAATATTTGAATGGATCTTACAATGAACTTCAAACTGCTCGAAAAGTATTTATTATAATTTTACCAGATGGGTAACTGAGTAGATATGTTAATAATAATTATTATTGTCACTATTATTGATATAACTATATCACTATAATGATCATATTTATTCGTTGAAGATTCAAAAAACCAAACCATGTCCACATTTTGCAGTTTTCCATCATCCATATTCTTGTTATTCACTTCTCATGAATATTCAAAGCTTCTTTGCTCTTTCAAACAATTCAACGTTTTGGAATTTTCATTTTCTACAACATGAAAAGAATACATTCAAGTAATTTGTATCAATTCAACAACAATTACAAACCTCATTTGCACAAAATGGACCAAATGATTTATCCATCACGATTTCTATAAAATAAACATCAACTAAAACAGCTTGATTCAATTATTGTTCTGTTATTTAATTGAACACATCCTTTGTTGTGACGGTAGTGCAGTGGTCATTTCTTAACAACTTATTTCTAGTACAAAACAATTTTACCATACATAAAGTCCAAATACGTGATCCCAAATAGAAGAATTGTACAATCAGATTCTACATATGAATATAAGTAAAATTAATATCCAACAATGCTCAATATTCATCTTTACACTTGTACTTATTCTTACTCCGAAATAAAGATTGATACAAGTTCCATCAAATTCTTACTCATATCTCTTAATCCAAATATTGAAGTCAATTCCTGTAACGAGATAAAGCAGATTATTTCAACAAATTAATAAAGTGAAACTAACTGTTTGTAAGTAACATTCAAACATTTTGATAGAATTTTAGCAAAAATAGAAAATTATTAAAAATTAAAAAAATATATGAATGAATCTATAGAAGCGACATCTACACAATAATAATAATAATAATGTATTACTAGTTGCATACAGTGTTGTACAATGATGTATTACCAGTTGTATACATTGCATGCTAATGTATTACTAGTTGCATACAGCGCTGCCTATTGGTGTATTACTGGTTGCATAGGTCATAGAACAATTGAAATTTATTCTATTTTACAAATTCTTATTGAAAATAACAATAAACACATACTTACATATCTTACAATTATTTTTCAAACGACAATAGCAACTAGATAATTATTGTTGGAATAACGTTGTTTTCACAAAAATCCAACATCAATTACAAACTCAATTCATTACATTGTACCAAATAATAATTCTTGGCAACTCTCAATGAATGTTAAATTTACACGTTATTATTATGCAGTTAATTCTTATTTCATCGTCAATTTTACAATTTCAAATTTCCAATTACTAGAACATGGAAAAAATATATTCAAGTAACTCGTGTATATTCAACCTCAATTACAAACTACATTCGTCAAAATGTACCAATCGATCACGATTTCTATTGTATAGCTTGATTCAATTATTGTTGTTGTTTAACTGAATACCATATTTGTTGTGAGGGTAGTGTATCGGTCATTTCTTCAAATTTAGTTCCATTACAAATCAGTTTTACCATAAAGTCCAAATACGTGATGTTTAATAGAAGAATTGAATTCTATAAATAGATAAATGGAATAATTAGTGTTAATGGTACTCTTACTTTTGAAATACAGATAGATGCATTTACATCTGAAACTAATATAAATAACTAGACCCCCTAACTGCCTATATTTTGCGTATAGCAAAAGTGATGCATTTTTCAGTGGTTGGCCGCCAACCACTGTCGTTAAGCAAACCGAACTAGTACGATCTGTTGGATATTCATTTGTATGGAATTACATTGTTGAAGAACATGTATACGACAATAATTAGGTAAAATCTAAACGCTGTAATTGATTTGGCTGCAGCTTTACGAAACTTGGGAATAACTTCACAGCTCATTTGACGAGCCACACTTTTCCAACCACAGTTCGGAGTCTCGTTATTATATTAATTTATGATTTACATACAAATTCCATTTGATTCTTATTTTCATCTCTCCATTCAAATATTGATTCCAATTTCTAATTTCTACAACAAGATGAAGAGGAAGCACATTATTTCATCAATTACTAAAGTAAAACGAAATATTCACAATATAAACAAAGATTAAAAATTGTCAAAAATTTAACCAAAAAAAAAAATTAGGTGTATACAGTAACGCCATCTAAACAAAATGAGCAGAACCAAAAATTAACAAGAAACAGAGATCTATACTACCGATAACTGTTGCCAACATAAAACAAATTAAATGAGATAAACATAGTAATTCATTTCAATTCAATAAAATCTTATTGAAAATGATAAACAGACACACATACTTACATATTTTGCAATTACTCTCCGAACACGATAATTACGACGAATAGATTTTCTAAATAAAATCATTCTTGAAACAACCTTGATTTCGCAAAAAACTCCAACATCAAATACAAACCTTGTTCGTTATATTGTAATGAAATGATTATTTTCGATATCTGTCTCAAATAATGCTGAACTAGATAACACGTCTTTATTATGCGGCTAACTCATCACTGAAATTAACCTTTTGGAATCTCCAATTTCTAAAACATGGAAAAAAAGACAACCAAATCCTTAATCAGTATTATGCTGTTAATTAAACTCCACCTTTGTTTTGAGAACAGTGCAGCGTTTTCTTCTATTAATAGATAAATGAATTTAATATGTAAAATGCTGTCTAATGCTTACATTTCTCCATATTCTACTATCATTTTCGATAATTCACAGATGTACGTAACTTGTGATTTCTCTAACAAACAACAAACAAAAATGGGAAATTATAATATTGTATACATTCAATCCGAATCAATCTTCTTTGATTGGTTAATTTTCTAAAATCTAATTATTAAATTCTAATTATTCAATATTTTGAAACGTTTACCTTGTTCAGAGCCATTTTCTTATAACTGCGCAATACTGAACTGTCAATTTTAGGGCTTTTTAAAGGCGGGAAATTTGAAATAGTATGCATATGAACTAATTTTAGTTCAAATCGAGCGGCTGCATAATATGGAAATGGTTTGTTTTCTGTTTTTGCTTCTAATGTCTTGAATGATTAATCAATTTATTTAATTCATGTGTTATCAAAGAGACCAGGGAACAATTTATATTAAATTTATTGATCTATCTTTTTAGAATTGGCTAGACGATTACGTGTATTAAAATTGGTCAACATTTGAAACTGGACTTGCGTCACCGAATTAGAGACTAGAACTAATTGTAAGAAAAAATT
>JAZBGX010002616.1:0-12197 GCA_037414775.1 Zonitis immaculata | reverse complement strand
ATCCAGTATAACATAAATTTGTGAGTAAGCGGTCATAATATAGAGGTAATAAGTTAGACTATCTATTTTCAATATGGAGCTCGATAACACTGTTGGACTTTTAATTAAATTCAATTTATAAAGTTTTTGTCTCATAAATATATGGTAAACTTCAAGTTGGATACATTTGTATTTATCGTCTATAGAATGGTCATTTTTATGACATTTCTCTTTAAAGAGATTTAGCTCTCGTTCAACAGGAAGTGAATAAAATGAGGTTTGCAATTCTAATCTCAAAGAACAAAAGAATCAATCCAATTTAAAAATAGAATTGAAACTCATTTTGAATATTTTTGTGATGACCAGTTAGATTAGAGTTGTAAGTAGATGAGAAAAAATTAAAATTACAACAAATGGTGGATGCGCCTGGTAAGATTTAATCTGTGAATACTAATTATTCTTAGAAAAATAAAACTTTGACGAACAATTGATTACAATAAAAATGATAAAATTGGCATACTTTAATTTTAATCCAATTTCCAATTGACTACTATATTGAGATTTGTGAATTTCATTTTATTAGTGAAATAGAAAATTGTAATGTTTGCACTTTTCTCCCAAAGAGTCATTTTCTTTTATTTTACGATCAGTTTGATAATAAAAAACAGAACATGACCATCTGGACGATTTTCTAAGACCTAACACCTACAAAATTGGATCCGTTTAATAATACCATCGACCCATTGTTTTCGGGTTCAATGTTTCACTCAAATAGCACTAATAAAACCTTTGGAATTTCCATTGTTGTTGTTGTTGAGTAATATAATCTTCAAAATTAATTTAGACAAAATTTCTTTGTCGTATAATAAAAGATGCTAATATTGTATAATATAAATCACAGTATATTGTCCAGTTTAGTTTCCCGTGTTCAACGTTTCGGAATATAATCATACATAATAAAGGCGGACAGCGGGCGGTCGACACATATAGTAGTGGTGATGGTGGTTGAACAGTTTAGCGGACAGCTCACCGCTTCTGACACGCCGCCGCCGCCATCACCACTACCATCACTACTCTTCGACTAACTGACGCCAATGTCAACGTCGACGTACACTCACCCCTCATTACTAGCATTATTATCATCATTATTATTATCCTTCATTTTTCCCGTTTATGTTGAATTGGGGAGAGTCGAACGGTCGAACGCTTCCAGCTCTTTGTCCACTTCCGGTATGTGTGTTAATTGAATTGTAATAAATTGGAATAATTCAAGCACCATGATGATGCCAGCAAATTCTTCATATTTAGTACTTTTTTTCTAATATTGTCTTGTTATTTGAGGAAAAATATTATGGAACTTTACTGGAAATGCGAGGTTGAAATTCAAAATTTTATTTTGATGAAAAACCTGAATATATAGCTATATTTGAAAATTAATTCTAAAAATTAACGATTTTTTCACAACTGAAATTCCACACAAATGGTGGATGCGCCAGGAAAACCAGTGATGTTATTATAGAATATAGGCCATTAGTTGGTATATTGGAGTTATGTCAAACTTCGATTGTTGATAGTTGGATCTCGAATCAACGGACTCAGTGAAGACGCAAACATTGGTATTCATTGGAAATAAATATCGAATTTCCAAGAATAATAGAATACGATTTTCAAATGAAGAATCAATCAACGGCCGGTAGAATGAAGCCACCCGTATTGTCTCTTATTTGATATTCATATTTATGTGAACAAAGTTTGTGTTGATTGAATTCAATTCCAATGAAATATTAATGCGAATTCAAATAACTTACAAAATTAACCATGTTCGAAATTAAATAAATCATTTGATCAATTGAATATGAATTTTATGGGCTGAACTACCCCAAATCTTTGAAAAAATTGAATAAAAAGCCTTGTTTTTATAGTTGACTGAAAATGGTGGATGCGCCGGGCGGACAGAACGAACAATAAATACATAAAAAAAAATTTACTACTCAACTTATGTATATTGACCACTGCCTTTTGGAATGATTTGTTGTAGAACGATGTTCACAATGTTTTACAAAATTTTCTTTGTCTAGAACTGAAGCCAGTCTTGATAATTGAATGGAATCTTGTGATCTCGAATTAGCTGATTGAATTTGAGAAATTATCACGAATTAACTGAAGGAACCTGTGTTTTATTTAGACAAATCTCGGTATAGCGGCCTAATTTTGTTAAAATCTTGAATTTCATGAAAAATTTCGAATCTAATTAGTCATCATTCTTTTGATCTTAAATACAGTCTGACTTTCGATCGGAAAAAACTTTGTGTCCGTTGAATGGAGGTTCGCTTTTTGTTCCACTACAAAGTACAAGAACAGCTTTTGAATATTGAAACAATCGAATTACTTTCGGGAATTATTTAACGTTATTATTGTGACGTAAAGGGATGAATCAACCCTTGAAGGAAATCAATTAGAAATATTATAATAATAATAAAAAAATTATTTTCACTATAAATTAAAATTGAATTAGGTATAGATGGTGGATGCGCGGGCGAATCTTTGATATGTTCGAATTTATTCTATCGAAATACGAATAGTTTATTGAATAGATATAGGGGATGAATTTGCAATTTTTCAAAGTGCTCAATATATTTCGAATATACATATAAAACTTTCTAGCTAGATAATCGTTATTTTGTCAATTTATTAAAATAAGAATGAGGAAAAATGATAAAAAATTACTAAACTTTCTTCTAGATAATTTGAATATTTCCACCGACATACATATATAAACATTATTTGAAAACTACCGCTATTATCAGCAACTTCTACCAACGACGTTAAAAAGTTGTTATTGTTGTCGGCATTGTTAATATATAGTACTAAGGAAATAATCCGGAATAGGACCGGAATTGCGATTTTTCCCAAACGAAACTATTTAATCTCAAAAAAAAATAAATTTACAAATTTGTTATCTACAATCTTCTTAAAAATAATTTAATCCCTCCAATTATGCGGAAAAGTGATCGTAACCAAGCCCCTGAAGCTTAAATCTATAATTTTGAGAAGTTTAAATTCAACTATGACCCAATATTTATTAAATAAATTACATGTTTGTTTGTGGATTAAATTAGGAATTTATAATTTGAAACTTTGTAAATTCTCAAATGTCGTTCTGTTCGTTATAATATGTTTCATATGTAATACGAGCATTTGAGCTATACCTAAAATTTAATAAATAAAAAATATATATTTCTCTATTATTGATGTTCGTTTTCACCAATTAAAAATCGATTTAATCTTCAACATCATCAACAACAACAACAAAATGAACACAGACTCCTGCCCAACGTTGATATTATAAAATTTTCATTAGAATCGACCGAATTTATTGCGTTATTAAACTTATAACTTTATTAAAACATAATTGGCAATAAGAAAATGGGGCCCGACAATGCGTTGGTGTGGAATTAATTTTTATTCGAACATTGAGAGAAAAAACAAATCCACGAAAATAATCAAATTTTCTTCCTATATCTTATTTCATTTGTTAGATATCTATTGGAAATTCAGCAAAATTTTATAGACAATTTATTATAGAAACTGGCTGATATGAGAAGTCGAAGATCTACTTTTAGCTAACCAAAAAGTGATCATAAGACATTTAGCTTAGAGGTTACCCGCTAGCTAGAGAAGAATATTCTCCAGTTGATATAGTCGAGACCTGGATCCATCATTTAAATTCTAAGACCAAACAACGATTTGGATACAATCGTCCTCTCCGACATCGGAGTAAGTGATAGAGGCGATACCAGTAATCTTCAACTGCTCAAATACAGAGCCCAAACCAACGAATTACTCCCTTACAGCGTAACAATTGTGATCAATCATCTGCCAGAACTATACAGTACGTCTCAAGTAGGAGGACTTAAAACTACGATTATAAGCAAAGTCCGACACCCTAGGAGGTCACCTGCTGGTCAACACAAGCGGACTTCTTCCCTCCCATAGCACCCATGTTACTAAGGCTTGCCTTATAATCTTTGATGGATAACGGTCGACCCTAATTTTTCAAACACTACCAGATATCATTACTATCTGATGCAGCCGATGCTCTCTCATTCTTAGATAACTTGGAGTAATCCCACATGTAAGACTCCAGAGTCACTTCCGTATCTCACGAATTAAGGGACAATTAGTGACATTTAGGCTAACCGTCCTTCTTGGTTAAGGAGCAGTTCAAATCATTCCATTACTCAAATTTACCAGAATAGTTCTCTTTACTCTCTTATGAGAAACTATTTCCAAATCACTTCATCTATTGAAAAAAACTAATAATATTTAATTGTGCGAGCAACTTTTAATGTGGTTTCGGAATAAAATTCACCAATTGATCAATTTCTATAGATAATATTAATAATAATAATAATGATAGAGATGTGAAATCATAGAATAAAACAAGATTGAGAATATGATTTTCTATTCTAAAATAATCTGGTTTTCCGTTTTCAAGATAAGTCGCTTGAAAGATCAGCCGAGCCGATTGGATCAAATGTGATTTGGTGTCGACTCTACTTGTCCTTTGTAATATCTATATATATTATATATAGATATATGGATTTTTTTTATTGGGGCAGATGTGGGCTGTGTTATATGTTTGTAGAGAAGATGAATGGAATGAGAATAAATATATATATATATAGCAAAAAGCACCATGAAACCTTTTCCTGTACAATTTTATATGATTCTTACATGGGAAATGTATATGAAAAGACTACGTCGCCAACGATGAACATCTCTACAATCTATTCCATTACATATTACATTTATACAACAGCCCCTATCTTAGTGGATTTTCGTTTGAAAAATAAGTACAGAGAAAAAAACTTTATATAGTGAAATAAAGTAAGAAACCACTCAGACTCGGTTAATATCGAATAAATATTGAAAGGATGTTGGTCTGGTTTTATTTTTTTCTTTAATTTTATTTATTTTTTCTTGTAATTTTCCTCTATTTAATGACGTGACTTTTAGCAATTCGGTAATTTACTAATTCAAGATATACAGTCAGGTTTTGAATTTGTAACAAATCATTCTCTTGGCTACATCAATCTTCCCGTTTTATCTTAGTTTTCTTGATTGTTCGTGTCGTTGTTTTTTATTTTTTTATTTAATGAGACTATAAGAGATAGAAGGCTTTACCATTTTGGTGCTCTAAATAATTAAATTGGAGAGAATAAAGGCGTTTAGATGTTACAATGTTTGATTGTTGATAATTGGAGAATTTTTCATAAATATAGGAATGGAAATTGAATTTCCACACGAAAATTTTTGTATAAAAGCTTGAAAATATTTCAGCAAGTACTGGCTCATCAGAAAATAAAAAAGCATTAGGTAAATCAAAAATCTCAATTTTCTCGAAAAAATTAATAAATAATGAATATTGGAAGCTCACCACTGTGATTACAGTACAAATTTTCCATATCAGAAGATAGTTTTAATTAATAGATAAATAGAGATAGTTTGATAAAGAGTAATGAACTGAGTTGTTGATGGATGGGAGAATATACCACAAAAAAACATGAAGAAAGAGAGATAGATATGTATGGAGATGCATAGAGATACAAACATCGAGGGAATTAGAAATACAAAGAGAGAGAGCGAGAGAGAGAGGGAGAGAGGGAGTAATATCGAGTAAGAATAAAGAGAAAGATAGAGAAAAAGAGAGAAATATTGGGTGTGAGAGATGAGAGAAGAGAGGGGAAGAGATATGTCGTGGAATAGAGATAGGTTAATAGTGAGATATACGGAGAGATCGTGTGAGAGAGGAAGATGGGGAAGAGAGATATGGAGTGAGATAGAAAACCAAAGTAAAGAAAAATTGTGGGTGAAAGAGCCAGTAGCATAGTAAGAGATAGGAAGAAATAGAGATGAGTTTCATCCATTATTTATTTTATTATTATTTTTCAAAATTTACAGTCTCACCTGGAGTTTTTCATTTATAGTAATTGAATTTCTAAATTTGAACATTCAAACTTTTTCTCTCTTAATGGAAAATAATTTTCATAAAATTCTCAATTTTTCCTCTACATTATTCCTAAAAATAAATCATTTTCTCATATTCTCCCTTGTTTTATTAAAATAATGGAAATTCCAACTCGTAACAATAAATTGTAGAAAAATCATTATTGTGCAGTCTGAAAATTGATGAAAAATCTTTGGAAAATTATTGCAACTAATTCCAAAGAATTTTTTTCCAAAATAGATATAAAAAAAAAATCCCCAGCATTCTATTCTAATAAATAACAGATACAGTTTAATTTATAGCGAATATTAAACATTATTCGAAATAGACACAAAATTGATTTATTAAAACTACCCTTTAATTAACCACGAAACAAATTGCAGTAATTTCGCAATAACTACAAACAAAAATCTATATTTAACTATTGATTCTTATAAATTACCAATCACAATCTTAATTACATCCAATCTGTCGTTTAAATTGAATCGAATGGAAAAGGGGTGATATTTTCTTATAATATTACCCTTCCAATTAGAGTTAGACGAGAATTTTTTTCTAAAAAAAAATAACAATTAAATTTTATTCCAGAAACAGAGATTTTTCCATATAACTACAACTATATAGAGTCTATATTACATATAAATCACCCCTTAAACAAGGGATGGTTGGTAAAAAAAGGATAACAATCGTAAAATATGAATTATAGCACAGGATATCCGACAAAATTCGATTAAATAATTTATAAATATTATTCATGGAAAATAAAAATATATAATTGAATTATTTTTTTTGTACGATAAAAACTCACCGATTCATATTCAAGTTAACTGAAATCACTGCAGGAATTTCTGTCTTATATATACAATAATAAGGGTTGTATTCGTGATATTGCTGGTGGTGGTGGTGGTAGTGGCATGATTTGTGTGACGACATCTAAGCCGATAGTAAGAAGTTGGAAATATAGAATAGAGGGTTTTGGTTTTGAATAGGCGACATATATACACTATATATACGTATAATAGAGGGTGAGTTTTAGTGGTGGTTGTATATGTGTGTGTGTGTGTGTGTGTGGAAAGCTCATTTCCAACAACATCCATCTTGTATGGTCGCATAAAGCTGCAATAATAAGGGTTATAATTCAAATACTATATAGTGTCTTAGCTGTAGTTGAATATAGAGAGAGAAAAAAAATGTTAAGGGTCGTTTGAGGGGGTGATAGTGGTAATGGTTGAGTTCTAATGATCATTGCAAAATAATTGCGAAAAATATCAACCACTTGTTTATTTATTTTACTATCTAATTGTTAAACAGATTTGCTTTGAACATTTCCAAGTTTCAAGCTATATGAAGATTTGGTATTTTTCAAATTGAAGAATTTTCCGACGATAGAATTTTCAATGCATTCTCTTGTACCAGAAATATATTTTGAGGAAATCGGAAAGGCTTTTCTTTAATTTTTAAGCTTGAAAATTACATTCGACAATTTTTGGATCTCTCAAGTGTTAAGCTTGACCAATTATCTGAGCTTTATAGTCGAGATTTACAATTTTCAATTGACCTGGAATTCTAAGAATATTTTTGTTCAAAAAAATTCTTAGACATAAAGGAAATTTTCCAATTTTCCAAATGAAAGAAGTCTATTGAAGTTTTCCATCTTCAGCAGGTCCTCTAATGTTTCTCAAGGTACGAGCTTGAGCATGATCCTAGAATAAACAGAATATGACTTTGTGGGAGATTTTGACAGTAACAAGGACTGAACATAGTCTGTATATGCTTCGTACTTGAGCTGAACAAGGGTTGTTTTAGCTAAAAAAATGAAGTAACTGGCTGGATATCCAAACGGTGAACCTACAAATTCAAGATCCAAACTAATTACTTTTGAACCATTGAGTGTTTTGGTGGAGCTGTTCGCTAATCAAGATAAACTTTATCGGAGTAATGGGAAGCAATTTTATTGGGTGATAATATAAGATTTATAATCTCAACAATTCGAATGGCAGTGCCCAACTGGGCCTATGAAACAGGTAGTCAAAATTAAAATGTCCTAACTGGGCCCATAATTTCAAACACCATTTAAAAGTTGTATTGACTATAAATAGTAGCTGTAATATTTGGTGAGCAACTCGTAATAAAACATTTTTTTCCAATACCACCGGCAATCGAGCCGAATTTTTGATGATGATCTAATTTAGGTGTAAGTGGTGGTTCATCTTATTGAGAAATTCACATGCTTCACTTGTATGTCCAATAACTAGATCTATTGAGAACCCTTTTTTGCGGAGAAGAGAGAAGCGATAGACTGATAAATTGAAGAAACTCATTTGTAGGACTGAGTTAGATTGTGAGACATTACATTTCATAAACCAAGCGCATGGTTATGCACAGTGACTTTAGAATTGTTGTAGGCGATTTTCTCCGCAATTTCGGGAGTAAAATTGTCTGATTTCTCTTGTCGTCGGTTATTAGCCTTGTCAAGGTCGATCTTCGAAGCTCGTATCTACTGGACGAAAACGATCAAATCAGCTATTTACTGTACAATGAGCAACTGGGGTTTCTCCGAATGTATCACATATATTTCGCAATACTGCCTCGTAACGAATCGTAATGAATTAACTATTGAGGTTATAACGTTTGTCAATCGAGACCATAACTGCAATATCTTACGTAAACTTTTTGGGAAGTCCAGAGTTGATTTTAAGGAAATTCTTAGTTTGTTGTTGTAAAACCTAAGACTCTAACAGAGTCAATTGAAAGTTTAATAATTATTGTTGTCTTTTCTTTTGAAGATATCGGAATTCCGCAATTTTTGAATAATACGTTTATTTATTTTGCAATAAATTAAAATTTCTATATTTTAGAGTACATTTTCGAGTAATAATAGAATTTTGAATTCATTTTCCACAAAATCAAGAGAATTTACAATTGAGAAACTGGATTGTTAGCAACAAAAAAAAAGCTCACCACTTGTAGAAATTTTGCAATATACAGGAATCACAGCTTTTTCTACTGTGATAATAATTCAATTCTTAACAAATCGAATTTGGGCTTTTATTCTTTTTTTTTTTACTTTTAATGTTCGATTCAACGAATCGTAACGAAATCATTTCCGTTTCCATCAAATCTTTATCGAGATATATCTTTTATAAGTAAAGTTCTAATTAGATCTTACAACCGTTGTTTTTTTTTTCTACAAATTAATAACACTAGAACGAAGATGAAATAATAGAAAATATCGAAAATTTGAATTAAAAAAAAACAACAACAACAACAAAAACTAAGGAAATATTGAACGAAAATATGACAACATTGGAATTTTCATGGAGTATAACGTTAAATGAATAATGTATGGTTTTTCAATTCGAATTGAATATATAGATCTCCCTATATTTCTTTTGTTTTTTTTTTTTTTAGAAAATTCATGAAATTTTATGAAAAGCTAGCTATACTTGTGAAAATTCAACACACGATGCTCCAATTTACTATTATAGACCAATCCAAATGGGTCAAGTAACAATAACAACACTACAACAACAATAAAACAACAATTGGCCGTTGTTTAGAGGATGTCCGTTAATCCGATGAGATCAAGTCAAGTTGGAATTGAGCCAACAATAGTCACATTGCTTTAGAACTGCAACCGCTATCATCACTATATAGCCAACAAAATAATAATAAAAAAACTAGGAAAATCCATGTTTCAACAAGAGTAAATAGGAGTAGATGTATTGTATAACAACTGTTATCATCATTATTTTTATTATTATTATTGCTATTATTATTTTTATTTTTATAGATTCAATTTTGCTGAAAATACAGAACGTTCACTAAATAATAGTATCGAGTAGTATCAGAGAAATTCGTAGATCCTGATACCGTTTTGTTAATTTGTAATGGAAAACTCTATTGAGCCAAAATCATCCAAATAAAGCTTTTTATTTTCTGTAATTTATAATCATAGAATTTTCAATAGATTGAGGTGAAACGTCCTTTGTCAAATTTTCCTAAATCTGTCTTTCACAAACTAACGAGAGATTGACTCTTCCCAAATTTTTTGCTCCTGAGCTACTTTTAAAGCCAAGAACAGACTTGGACGTTGCTACAAGCTAGGATGGATGCTCAAGTAATTCGAAACTATATTTGGTCTATGATAGTGGCTCTCTTTTCGTTATATAACTGTTGCCTAGAAATCTTTAGTGTGGAGCATGCAACTTTTAATTTCGTCGATTTCGGTAAAGACGGTTGTTTTTTAATGATCGATTATTGCTCAATCTCAAGGTTAGAGTGAAGGATCTAGGTCTAGTCCATTATAACAAATCGGTTAAATTTACTGTCTGAACGTTGACTGGTTTAATTGTTAATATTCTGGGTACTCAACGTACGAACGCCTTGCTCATGAATTTTGTCCCTGCGGATCCTCTGAATGATCTCAGCACAATGTCTAATGCTTACTCTAAGGTAAACTAAAACTAGATCTCCGACTTATTTCGCATTCTCGTCGATTTGGGACGTTGATAATCGTCCTTTGCGTGTGAATATTCTACCCAACTTAAACTCCTTAAACCAGACTGTATAACTGTAGAATATGGAGGGGCATATGTAATGCCCCAAATATTTCCACCTAGTCAGCGTGTGTCTTTGGTAGATTTCCTTTCCTAGAAGAAGCATTTGATGTTAACTCTCTGACTATTGGTATTTGAATAAATGTAGCTCCAAAATAATACAATGCATATGAGTATAAAATCTTTCTACCAGTAGCTAATGAAGCTTTAAGCTCGCTACACATTTTTTTCCGGTTTTTCTTCAATTTATAACGAAAAATTATATAAAAATTAGGTTAACCACTCAAATATTTACAATAAAATTGAATATTTGTTGTTTCCTTAGACGATAATCTCAATCAATCAATCCATCAAAAAGTTCGATATCCTATAGACGAATTCGTCAATAATTCCCCTCGAAATATTCCAAACAATAGATTTAGAAAGTCGACAATTTTGTCAGGAAAAATTGATTTATAGAACAATATATACGTTAATCATAAAACTTCAAGAGTATTGTTTTCGTTATTAATTTTTTTGTTTCTTTGCAAAACTATATTGATTGAAAACTAAAATTAAAATTTCCAATGATTATTTATATCCGCAATACCCCGGAAGCTCTATATATGCTTCTACAACAATATCAATTCAATTTCAATTTTATATCACGATAGCAACAGAAACAAATATAGAAATCTTGGATTCAAAGGCTGCAAAATTGTTATATTTATTGTTAAATAAAAAAAAATTTTTACTATTATATAATAAATTAAATTGTAAAGCAATTAGTATTTAGTAGATTAGTGAGTTTGGAATGTTCGAATTGTTTGTTTAGGGGTTGTAATTATGGTCTGATTATATCACCACCATCGATCAGAGTTCAAACAGCAACAACAACAACAACTAATCAATGGCATATGTCCAATGAGACTATGATATATTTATCAAATTAAATCAAATCATATCGAATCGACCGACTGTAATAATACCTATATAGCAATAAAAAAAAAAATGGAGAAAAAAATTTGAGCACGTGTATCGTAAATTTTCACTCAAACTGTAGAAAAACAATCTCCATTCTAATCGATATCAATCAATCAAATTATTATTATTATTATTGTACAAAATTTTGGAAAAAGGACCAACGAGATCGTGTGATTGAATGCCTTTGGTCTATTTTCTTTGGAGACATAATAAATTACAAACTAACGGTGCTTTGAAAAATCAACATTCATCGTACCATAGCCCAAAATGTGCTCAAGTATGAAGAAGATTGGCTCGAGCGGTACCATGTGTGCATAAAGAGCTGTATGGTAGCCAATTGACCGACATCTTGTTCAAATTATAAGTTGCAATCCTCAATCTGTTGACTAAAGCAACCGGAAACAATGCTGAACACAAAAATCTGTTTTCTAATGAATTTTGGAGTGAGGACATTTTTATTGATGAGTCCTATAATTTTATGGCCGCGTATAAGCAAAGCTCATCCGCATAAAATAAGTTTTGGAGCAAAACCGTGCAAAATAAACCCGGGATTTCTTATGTTAGAGAGCCTGATATTAAAATTTGAAATATTTCACTCTTTTGCAGAATATTGAAATTTCCCTTGTAGAACAATGGGTGACTTTAAAATCTTAAATATTGCAGACGAACTGGAATGACCGAACATT
>JAZBGX010002615.1:0-12202 GCA_037414775.1 Zonitis immaculata | reverse complement strand
ATCTTTACCAACATCTTGATAGAAACGCTTACTGCGAATTTCCTAGAAAACAATCGATTTTATTCAAATAAATTATAATTTATTTTAAATCGTCGAAGATTCACATGAGCTACTTGTAAATATTTTAAGTTGGCTGTCGTGCAGCAACGTTGTAACACTTAGCCCCGCCCTTACTCTCTCAAATATGAATCTTCAATAGTTTACCTTTAAAATTTCTTTAGTTCTTGAACCATACGTACGACCATATCGAAATTTTAATGTTGGACAATGACCGGTATAACTAGATCACAAAAATAGATTGATGAAAATTAAACAATTTCCATTGATACTTATCTTACAATATTGAATTTTCTCGTACTAGTTACAACATGTTACAAGAATTTAGTTGGGGGGGAAACTTGTTGAAAAATTCCCATTGATATGAAATTATACCGAATGTTCATTCTAGAATCAACCACTCTAATATTTGACGGTGTTATTTTAAAGTGCACACGTAGTATTTTTGTATATTCAATAAAATTATACCGAGTGTTCGCTTTAAGATGACCGCTTTTTGTAATTTTGGTCGATTCTATATAAAAAAATTATGATCCAAAATTTAGAGGCTCTTGTATTTTTTTGCCAACTTATTAAGAGAGCTGTTCTCGAAAAATTGTATACTCTATCGAATGTAACAATGTATAGTTCCTGGACACTCTGTATAATTTAAAATGAGTTATATATAGAATAAAATCGATTTAATTTCTCTCAATTCTAGATCTTGATCGGAAATTTATACAATTTACATTCTATTTGATGGTAAAAACGAAATAATTATCGATTAATTTATAATTTTCTAATTTTAATTTTCAAAAACTAAATATAAAAAATTACCCAGGTATGTAACAATCGTAATTTTGTTTCGCGAATGCACATCGTTCCTGTTCAGTTAAACTTGAAAACATATTCGAATAATAATAATAACAATAAAATCACTGATCCATTAATAATTATATATACATTTACGTTGAATTTAATATGTTTATATGTTTTGTTTTTTATAAAATAATAACAACAACAAGAACACAAATTGCAAACAATCTAATGGAAGTCAAGGGAAACATTCAAACAATTTTAGTTTAGATAATTTAGTGTCGATTCTGCGCTTTCCAAAATCAGAAAATTCCCAACAATGAAACTCTCTTATTTATATTTCTCATTATTATATTTAATTTTTTTGTTCAATTAAAATTTTGCAATAATCTTTACTTTCAAATGCAATCAAACAGAAGAAAATAAAATAAATAAATAATATTTTTGCCAATTGGAATCTTTAAATTATTATTAGAAACGAAAGTTTAGATCTCTATTCGTTTATATTATCAACTGTTGATGATATAACAACATGTGCGTGTTTGTAGGTGTATTTTATCGATTTTCCATAATATCACAGCGTAAAAATTTAATTTTTTTTCCAAATCCACGACCGGAAGCATATAAAAAGTGATTATTCGATAATAATTTGCATTGTTATGGATTATTGTTGCAAGTTATATAAAAACAAAATTTAAACATTTTACACTCTATTTACGGACCTATTCTACTGTAGAATACTATAACCATAACCTATTGACCCTGAAATTAAACTCTAATCATTTCTGATAACGTGATAACAGTCGAAAATTGGACAAAAATAGACTTATTTCAGTTATTTTATAGACAAACCCTACACTATTTCACTCGATTTTAGTCCCTTAAATCCAGTCAATTATTGAAGATAATTAGTAATAAATATAGTATTGGTTACAGTGGACCATAAAAGTGATTTTTGAATTTCCCCCTTTTCGCCATCATTAAAATTTAGTAATTTTAGTTATAGTTGGTAGTAGATTTGATAGTTAAGTTGGCAATTGCCGGTTATCAACAATTGTCAAAATCTGCAGGTGGGTGAGTTTTCCTCAATAATGAAAATAATAATAATAATTGAAAGAAAAATAATTTTCCAGTTTTCCAATAATTTTCCTCAACTAATGTTCAATAAGAATGTCGATAGATTTAAGTAAATACAATCAAGCTATAACAGCTGCACATAAAGATGTACTTGATGATAAAACAGCCACAAATTGGTGGGACGACTTGCTTTGATTATTATTTATTATTATAATTGAGATTTATTGCTATTATTATGATTTTGTAGGGCTTTATTCGGTTATGAGGGTCAATCGAATACGTTAAAATTCGTTAGTAAAGGTTGTAATGGTATTGAAGAATTAATCGAAGATTTGAATAGTGGTAAAATAATGTACGCTTTTGTTAAAGTAAACGATCCAAAAACAACATTAGATAAATTTGTATTAATAAATTGGCAAGGTGAAGGTGCTAATACATTACGTAAAGGTATATGTGCTAATCATTTACGTGATATAGAACGTCTATTTACTGGTATACATTTAACAATAAATGCACGTAACGATGAAGAAGTCGAACCACAATTAATAATTGATCAAGTATCAAAATCCGGTTCATCATATAGTTTTAAATCGATAAAAACTGATAATGTCGAACCACTTGGTCCAATCGGTACGACATATAAACGTTGTAATCCAATTAAAGAAATTAATAGTTGTGATCGTGATCAATTTTGGCGTAAAGAAGAATTAGAAGAGAAACAACGTTTGGAAAATGAATGTAAACGTAAAGAAATTGAACGTTTGAAATGTGAAGAAGAAATAAAACAACGTGAATTAGAACAAACAGCTAAACGTGAAGTTGAAATATTAAGACGTAATAGTTTAATTGATCAAAATAAACAAGCCGAACAATTAATTGAACAACAACCAAAACAATTACAAATCGATGAGAATCCTATTGTTAATCAAAGTGATGTTTTACGTGAACAACGTAAACAAGAGGCGCATGATTTGATTGCACAACGTACAATTGATGCTCGTTCGATATTTGAGAAAAATACGGTAGCAGGACAAGTTAAAAAAATTCCAGAAAAACCTGTCAGAAACTCGCTTCTAAAACAACAACAACAACAAGCACAAATTACAACAACAACAACAACAACAGAAAATAAAAAAGAGTAAATTGTAATAATTGTTAAATTTAGATAATTAAATTTATTATTTTTTGTAGAGTCGACGAACAAAGCGATGATGAATCAGATCAATTTTCGACAATTAAACGTTCACCAAAAGATATAGAAAAAAAATCAACAACTCCATTAATAACACCAACACAAGAAATCAACCAAAATGATTTCATTCAACCGATTATGAATAAAACAAATGAAGAACCTGTTATTGAACAAATTACCGATCAACAATTTGTCGATGATTATCTATATAATTTTAGTACACCAGGATTACAAGCTAGAGCCTTATACGATTATCAAGCTGGTAATTATTGAATTAATCGATTCATTATTTTTTATTTTTTTCATTTTATTCAATTAATAGTTGATGATACGGAAATTACATTTGATCCGGGCGATGTAATAACAAATATTGATCAAGTTGATGAAGGTTGGTGGCAAGGTTTAGCTCCAAATGGTACTTATGGATTATTTCCAGCTAATTATGTTGAATTGATTCAATAAACTGATGAATCTATAAAAATTTTGATGGATATAACATAAAATAGAAAAATTGCAATATTTTTTTATATATCATTTATATATGTGCAATTTTCCAGGTTTAATGCGCTTATTTCTCCACCCACCACCCACCACCCTCCAATTTTATATGACTGCCTTAATTGCTTTATCTCTTCTACAATAAGTTATTTTTCTATTATTATTTAAAAAAAAAAAAATTAGATATTGTGCCAATTTTATTGGAGATATTTTACAATTTGTTGGAAAGTTGAAAGAAAAAAAATTGTAGTTTATAATTGTGTTGTTAAACAGGGGAAAAAATAGAGACAACTTAATGGAATGTTATTGGTTTTAGTGTTAAATTTATTGAGCACAATTTCTATTAAGACTTGATATTTATATATATACATTACACATTTATTAAATCATATTAATCATAATACAGTATGTCCATTCGAAGACAATGCCCTTGATTTTAATTCGATACTTCTAGTTTTAGTGAGAGAATTATTACTAATGCCTAAATGTTATCTAAAGATTGTTTTTATAATTACTGATGAACATTTTTCGTTCGATAAATAATGGAGATATACAAGGGTGTTGTTTTGAGATAGAGGACAGCTGGTATAATCCATTTGCACCTATTTATACGATTATCTATACAATTGACATAAAATTTTGTGATATGATAATTAAATATATGTATGAGTATTAATGTAGGAGAAATTTTTTTAATCAATTATCAATCCGCTCCTGATTCTATATCTTTTTTTTTTCTAGACAAACGGATTATTTGTTGGATGTACTCGTGTCACCTTACCAAATTCCTGTCCTTTTGTTGAATCACTTTTCATTTGGTAAGCATTAATTATCATATTATTTATTATCAAGTTATAGTTCCAGCACCTAGATCCATTGTGTATCCTTCTCAACAGATCCTCGCCAAGATATCCGTGCGAATTTCCTCCAGAAATCTTTATAACGATAAGATCCCCATACCTCTCCAACTTTGAATCCTTGAACGGTAAGTATAGCATATCAAATTCTATTGAAATTATATTTTTTCACTCTTCAAAAAAGTAAACATTATAGCTCACTCATCAAATTTACCGCTACAGCGTTACCAAGAGAGTAATGAAAAGATTCAAGACTTCTGGTCCAGCATCTAAATCCATTCTATATCCTTTTTGAAAACATCCTCCCGAAGCTCTTGTAGAATTTCCGCTCTACACTATTGAAAGAATGTTTAATTAAGCTGTTCAGATAGATTCCTACTACCTCATTCACTTCTAATCCTTGAATGGTAAGTACTATTGAGACCCTTCCAAGAGAGTAAACAAAAAACTTCTAAGTTCTGTTCCAGCATTTTAATGTACTGTGTATCCTGCTGAAGATATATTCAACAAGTTCTTGTCTTTATGCTTTCATTTTTTAAATAGTGAGTATTGATGAGAACTCTCCTGTCACGCTCCTTTCAATGGTACCATCGACCTACACTATGCTTGGAGAGAGAGAGAGAGTTACCTTAGTATGGTGAATTGTAAGCTTGGCGCACTGCAGCAGGCGATTCCGTTCTTGAATAGTTAATATAACATTATTGCAGATCCCCTGCAAAATAACTTCCTGAATTGGTGTGTATTTAATAAGGGTTAGTTGTTGCTGGTGTTCAAATAAGGTCTTGATATAATACCGAATTCCTATCCTTATAAAGTCACACTTTAAAAAGTTAGCATTAGGTAATGCTCATTTAACAAATTCATCGCTATAGTGCTAAATATGAAGATTCAAGATCTAGTTCCATTGTGTATCTAATGCGATTATGGAACAAAAATGCTTAGATTTTAAAATCTTGATACCTCATCAACTTTTAATCCTTGATTGGTGAGTAGTGCTAGAAAGCTTTCATGAGAGTAATCCAAACATTTCTTCTACTTGTACCAGAACTGTATCGTTTTTGAGACTTCAAGTTCCTATTTTTGTGGTTCTACTCCTCCAATAGTGCACATTATTGAGAGTTCTTGTATTAAACTTATGTTAAAGAATCGATCAAGACTTGGAGAGACCTCTATTAGGATAGTGAACCATATCAGCTTGACTTACAGCATTAGGTAAGTATTATATCTTTCTTCACACACTGTTACTTTTTAGAAGATAAGCATTATTTATGAGTTTCAATACTAATCTAACGCGTCAAGTTTGAGCTCGCTAATAAACTTACTCGATATATTCTATGCTTACAAACAAATCCGTTCTTCAATAGATCGAAATATTTTATGAAACTATATCAGATAGGAAATGAACGGTTGAAGAAATTGTAAGCATTCAATTTCTATGAATTTATTCTAGAAAATTCCTAAATTGATACTGTATGTATTCAATATCAAGATATAATCTACTTATGAAGCCCTACCCTAAAAGAGAGGGGATATAATCTAATTACAATTGTTTTTGCTCAAATGAAGCTTTTACTCCTTATCAGTTTCTAATCCTCCCTAGTATAACGCCAACCCTTTATATAATAAGATGCCGAAATTTTCTATAATCAGAATAGAGTTTATGTATTGTTATTTTTTGTTTTGTTTTTTTTGTTATCAATCAATAAATACAACGATTAGTGATAATTCATGCATGATCCTCTACTAGTTATTGATTTTGATATATTTACGTATCCATCCATATATTTCGTATACAAGTACATATTCATATGTTGGTACACAAAACAACAATAAGATTGTGGGAAATGGGAAAATCCGATTTTATTATTCGTAGTTATATTGTGGAAAACAATGATCTACTTTATTGATAACGACTTTTTATTCAATGTAAGTAAATTTATAAATTTTTTTTTTTCGATTACATTTATTACAATTTTTGGAACAAATATTGAATTTTTCGCTAATAGCTTTTTTTTTAAATTGCAAAAAATTTCCAATATGTTGATTCTCTTTATTTACATTTTTTATGATTTTCACAAAAAAAAAAAAATTATAAAATTTGACTACATTACAAATAAAAAAATTAATACAATTTTTGTCCAATCCCGTACTCTGCCACGTGTCATCATATCCTCATATTTAAATTAAATGGAATATTTAGGATCGTATTCTCAAATGTCTGAGCATTTAATTTCCATTATAATCTCAAGGTTATAGTAGATTTTCAGTTTGAATAAATCGTTTTACCTAAATATATCTTATTCAGTTGTTATTATTATTAAATATGCAACCCTTTTGCATTATTTCGCAATAACAGACAGAGCTTAAATTGTAATTACGTAAATGTTATGATAATTGTAGTTTCCAGCCTTGACAAGAAATGACAACTTCATAAAAATACGATTTGAATTTTGCATAATGTATATGTACACATATAGATACAGAGTGTCTTGGTTAAGGTAAACCATACACAAATGTGCCTTATTCATTGAAGAAAAATTCATCAATTGTATCTCTTATAATATCAACTAATATGAAATCATTCAAATAAACATGACAATTGGGAGTCCGTTAAATCGAGATTATTATTAATTTTTTTTTTTTAGAAAATTCCAATTATGATTAATCTATGGAAGTTGAGAGAAAAAATAAGTCAAAAATGTTCAATTTCGAAATACGATTATTGATATATCGATAAAAAACTTCTATACAGCCTGATTCACAAATCAATCTCCTGGCGGTCTATAACTCTGGTCCTAGTGGAGGAAATGAAAAATGCACTTAAGGATTCAAAATGTGCTATCTAGACAAAATTTTGGCATTCAAACGGTTTTTCTAGCTTTTCGGGAAATGTAGAAAATTAATATTATTTATGACATTCAGTTTTTCATAATGATAGGTAAAAATAGAAAAGAAACTTCTTGGTTTGGAATTTTCCACAATAGGAAAGTATAATTTGTAAAATTTTTTAAACAAGAACGTTCTTTTCTTTTTTTTACTAAATGCGGACCCTCATGAGATACATATACTTACAAAAAAATATAATGTTTAATAAATTATATTAATTTTCCACATTTCCCGAAAATCTAGAAAAACCATTTTATCGTCAAAATGTTGTCTAGATGTCATACTTTTAATCCTCAAGTGCGTTTTTCCATTCTCTCCACTCAGAGCCACAGTCTTAGATCAGGATAATCATTTGTGAATCACACTGTATAGTACAGTTATTATTGAAACGGTTTGAATTATTCCGCAATAACAGACAACTTGGTGATAATAAAAATGTTATGATAATTGAATTTTTCATCTAAAATCTATAAGCAAAAAATTATACCATCAAAATTTTTATATGTAATGTACCAATTATAGATAAAAACGAATAATATAATAGAAAATATAGGTTGAATTATTCATAATCTATACAGAGTGTCTCAGTTTAAGCTCGACCATTTATAGAGTAGTGTCTTATTTCACAGCAAAATTCAATGCAACTTAAAATAGTTTGATAATTTCTGATTAGTACATAAATATTTGAAAAAAAAAATTTGAAAGTCCGTTAAATTGAAAAATTACATTCTTCACGTTTTTCTCCATCTTCTTTTACTATTTTTTCTAAATTACTTATATTGGATTGAATTTCAGTTGTGTATCTTCGAAATTACAATATTTAAATTCTCTATCATTGATACAGGATGTCCTAGTTCACATCTACCATGTACAAAATAGGTGTTATTTAAAAAAAAAAAATGGAATTCTACAACTTTGAATATTATCAGAAATATTTTGAAAATTTTGAATGTTCAACCTAACGAATACTTGAAATCACTGTTTATAGTCCGTTATATCGGGAAAAAATAATTTAGAAATTTAGGGTTAAGGTAATTTGTTTTAAATTGTCCTGAAAGCTCCCTATATTTTCCAAATTGAATCAACTTAAATCCCATACTTAGGCATCTTTAAAATCGCAATATATGATTTATACAGAGTGTCTCAGATAAGATCTAATATCAATGAAAAAGGCTTAATTTTTCAACAAAATTGAATGCAAATTCGATTATCACTCAAAATATTTTGACAATTTTGATAGTTCATTAGGGAATATTTGAGATTAACTTCAATAGTCCGTTAAATCGAAAAATTCTAATCTATAGAAATGTTGGTGATGAGATAATTTCTGTTAATTTCCATAAAGATTACTCCTATATTTGCCAAATTGTTCAAATTGTTAATTCAAATTCCAACTGCGTCCGTTCATAATATTATAATACGTTTAATTAAGTTTTTCCTTAATCTATACAGTGTGTCTCAATTCAATTGAACCATATACAAAATAGGCTTTATTTCTGTGAACAAAATTCGATGCAATCAAAAAAAAAAAACTAAATAGATTTGAGAATTCTGTAAAATTTGTTGCCACCCAATAAATATTTACACTTTAGTAGTCCGTTATATTGAATAATCGTAATTCAGAATATCTAATGTGGAGATTTTTTTATTTAAATTTTTGTATTTCGATTGAAATTTTCACTAATTTATACAGAGTGTCTCGGTTAAGATCAAGACTACCTTATTTCTTTTGAATAAAATTGAATGAAAATTTCAATATCAATAGAAAAATATCCGTCTAGTCCATTGAACTTTGACTCCACACTTGTTTTTTTTTTCCAAAAGATACAAATCATTGATTTGAATTTGAACTGCGCACTTTAAAAAACAGTCTCGCAGGTGCTCGATTTAATCAACTGATTTTGAAAAAATTAACGATTCAAATTGTTGGAATATTATGGAAGGATTATCAACAATAAAAAATAAAAAAAAAATAGTAATGGTAATTTTTGAGATTGAATCGACAATTATCGCCCAATAGAGTGGCGTCATATCGGCGTCTCCTATAATAATTGTTGAACAACACAACACAACCGCCTCCTACAACTCAGTGAAGCTGCGTAGGTGGCATCGCGACGCTCTCTCTCACATCACAATCATCAAGTTGGTTTTAGTTGATCGGTGACCGTTATCGGGTGAAACACGTGCTTTACCAAACCGACGATAAAAAACAAAAAAGACTTCTACATTTTTATTTTAATTTTTTAAATTTTCTACATTTTCTTATTATTGAATGAAACGGTCGCGACAACACACAAATCTAAACACAATTTGCTTGAGTATTGAATTAAAATATAAAATTGGCCTGAAATTTTCGAAAATTAAGACAAAAAGTCAATCAAATCCAAGCAACAAAAATTCTATTATCGTTATAAGGTTTGAAAGTAGAAAGCGAAGAGAGCTTTTCTTGTTGGTTCCATGTGTTGCTTATATTGTTGTTTTTGTTTTTTTTTTTGTACATAAATTTGAATTATATTACTTGAAATAGTTGAACAAACAAAACAAAACAAAAACAAAAAAAGAGATGCGACCCTTGTATATCGTTCAATTGGTTAATGCTTAAAAAAGGTGCTTTATATCTTGTGGGTTCCTGTTTCTGTTCTAACAGTTCTTTAGAAAACTGGTAAAGACATTTTTGCTTATTTTATTTATTTTTGTTTGTTTTTCATTAATATATTAATTTTGAAACAATTCCAATAAAAACTTGGAAATAATTGCGAAATTTGAAAATTGGAAAATAGAAAAACTATTCAATTTTGTATCGAAAATAAATCCAATTTTATAGAAAAAATTCTAATAACCTTGCAATAATATTTTTTTTATTTATTTTTAAAATCTAAAGTCTCACATTCATCATTTAACTGAAATGTTAATTATTTATTCAATTAAGCCTTGAAAATCGTTATAATTGAATTAAGTCTTTCTTCCGTCACAGATTTTAACATATAATAGTGAAAATTTACATCAATGACCATTCAATTTGATTATTTATCAAAAAAATCTCTTTCTATAGAGAAATTGAATTTTTTTTCGTTATATTTTTTCGAATAATTTAGAAGACACACACGACCAATATGCAAATAATCCAACTATATGAATTTCTGCATACTTATATTGATTGAAAAATACACTTTCCATATAACATACCTATATAAATATGGATGTTAAATTTTGAATAAAATTTAAACGGATTGATGGATGGGGTATGTTGGAACGTAGTAATAGTAGTTGTAGGGTGGTTTATTATTGGAGCGGGGAGGGAGGGCGAGGAAAAAAATACCGGAAAGTTTATATTCCCAAAAGGAAGAATTTTGATAATTATGAAAGTTTTATAATGGCAAAAGTTTTGATTAAATTTATATTAATCGAATTTTTGTGTTTTGTTTTCCATATCTCGATATATATTCTTTAGATTTATGCAAATTAAAAAAAATATATATCGGATGTCTCAGTCATCTGTAAAAGCTCCATAACTTTTTTGCTATCCAATATATTGAAACGTGGTTCTTGGCGCATCTCACAGGTGTAATTATACTGCACATCCTAAAAATATTTGCATTGTATACAGGTTGTTCCAAATTAGTGTCAAAAACTTCTCTTGACCGGGCACTTATTGTTTCCCAGTAGGTTTCCGCCCAAGAGAGGTCTTATTGTAGTTCACTTACCATAGAGCTCTTCCATTTCGAATCCGGCCCTGTTTTTTTCTGTTTTATATAATAAAGACTTTATAAAGTGATAAACTACTAGATAAGAACTTCTCAAAAACAACCATGAATTTTATTTTATTCTATCCTTTTATTATTATTATTATTAAAATTATTATTGTTATTTAAAATAGAAACTTTTCCGATTTATTTTTTCTGTGCCGACCAGCCAATTAATTAACTTTTGATTAGTTGATTGTTAATTTGTTTGTTTACAGTTTGAATTTCGTTTGGCAATAACAAAGAATTTACTTGATTTTTTGCTCTCGATAATATATATATTTTTTTTTTGTTAAAATATTTGTTTAATGATGATGGAATTTCCATTGAAATACTTTATATAAATATTTCAACTGTATATTAATTTTTAGTTCCAAATTTTCGAAGTTTACAAATTTGAAAACAAAAACTAATGTAAAACAATTAATATGCCCCAAAAAAAGTTAATCGCAAATACTTATTCTAAAATTTTGATCAAGATCACGACTTATTTTAGAATAGTTAAGGTCAAGTTTGAGATGTTTGTGATGTTCACTGAACTACTATAGAAGGAGAATTTATTAATTTTGACTCGATTATAGAGATTGTCACAGTCAAATTCACCTAATGTACCTATTGGGTTGGCTAATAAATAATGAGCATTAATCTCTAGAAATCGAGCATGCTCTGTGACTGGGGTTCTATAAAGAGCAAGCTGGATTAATGCTTGTCAGTTGTAGTTCCACTGTTATTGTGTAAAGTATAATGATTTTGTTCATTACATGAGCTCCAATCAGTAGAAGCTGTACGTAACGTGTATCAAAGCGTAACTCTTGACTCATGACACAGTCTTCGAAGCCATAGCAATGATTTGGTAATAGTAACAATTCCTTGATCGATCAATCAAGAACGTTTCGTGGAAATCGATATCAATTGAACTAAATACTCGAAGCCGTACACGTAATTTTGTTACCCATCTCGAATGCTCTCATTCACATGCTTTGGGAAAGACTTACAAATATCAAATAACCCACCGAACAGAGGTTTGTGCAGTTTTTTAATTATTCCCCCCGTACATTCAACTGACCAGACTTGTAAATGGAGACGAGAAATAGGTT
>JAZBGX010002614.1:0-12204 GCA_037414775.1 Zonitis immaculata | reverse complement strand
AGTCTCTGCCTCCGCCTAGCTAATCTCGATTGATTCTTGCTTCGCCTACGCTTTTTTTTCATTGGCTACTTTATAAAATTAATAACTAATTAACGGTAGGTCACATGCAATAATGTCTCAGGACTTTTTGTCTCAGAATTTTGTCCCCCACCCGCCATTTCATTAAAGTCCACGACTTTCAACTCACCCTGTATATATATATATATGTTAATAGTGGCATTAGGAAGAACAAAATTAAAACTAGAAAAAAAGAAATATAAAAACATAAGTTTTATCAAATTAATTACATCGTTTCGATGTTTGTTGAAGGCAATTAATGTTGAAATATTTACGAAATCGACTTTCAACTGGCAATAAATATAAATAATTATCGTTTTATTTTACGATTGGAGACTGTGTTTCATTGCCTTTATTTCCATATAATTACTTACTTTCTCTGACAAGTCCATATATGAGTGATAAAATTATAATTTACGACCAATGACATTTAAACTTAACATGACCCGATTATCGTCGACACTTGTTCAACAACAACCATATTTCCGCAATTTTGTGATTTTTTCTAACCATTTCTATATAATATCAAAAGAATAACATACAACAACATTTTTGCCTTATACTTCAATAAAATCTCGTCAATAAAATATATTGAATAATAGTTGTTGTAATTTTGTTTAATTTGGGTTTGGTCCTTGGTGTGTGCGATGTATGGCGCGACAGTTGCTTATTGGACATTGTATGGTGTCACAATGCCCCGGACGGAGGCCATCTGTGTCTTAATTGCAATATAGTCGAAATATAGACTTTGGGAATTAATCAACCATAATTTCTTATACAACATACATATGTGTACACTTTAATAGTTGAAATTCTAAGAAAAAACCATGACTAAATCTAATAATATAGCTTTCAAAGTTGAATTATGTTAATATAATAATTCTAATAAATGACAACCACATATAAATATATTATTTATCAGTTTGCTAAGGTGTTAAGCGACTAACAATTTACATAATTATCTAGTTTATTGTTAATATTTCTGCAAACATGTGATTGTGTGTCACGTTATCTAAAGAATATAGTTGGAAATTTCCATTTATTATTATTATTATTATTATTATTTTTGCACAAAAGTACAGTAATGTTTCCAAAGTAGTCCTAAATTATTAAAGTTCTTTGTATGAAGTTGGCGCCACTCAGGCAATAATTTCAAATTTTCACTTCCACACACATGCAATCGTATTAGATAATGAGATTTTTGCTTGAACGTTTTAAAAGAAACCTCCCATCATTTATTATTGTTATATCTGTGAGTTTTGTTACCAATTCCATTTCGATCGTCGTCCCACTTATAATAACTTGTTAATTCAGAAAATGACTGTGCACGATCTAAAATGACGATCTTAGGATATATAATTTTTTTATATAAGTTGAACTAGAATATTGAAGCTTCTGTTTGATGATAATGATGATGATGATGATGATGATGATTGGAAATCAATGGTTGTGAGCCTAGAGCGTGACACTCAACTTCATCATTGGAAATGATGATTATAAGAAAGAACTGGTAATTATTCCCGAGCTGGATTAGACAGCACTTTTACAATTTAGCGTGACCTCATACAAAGGATCATTATATAGCGGTCTTAAATGATCGTCTATCTTCTATTAGTCGACAACAATAGGCGTTTTTCTTTATACATTCGTTATGGTATATGGCTAGAGAGGGAACTGATAATTATTTTGCAGTAGCTTCAAGTTGTTTTTTTTTACCTATGTAGAAAATAACTTAAAGTTAAACAAATTTGGCTCGATTTTATGAATGATGTCGGCTTTTTCGGTTTTATTAGAGCCCAGAGGCAATAAGGTAACAGTCGAATTATATTGGCCCCTAATATAAAGACAGTAGAATTGGCCCTTTGTCAAAATACCTCTTCAAAAGCGCCGGCAATCCCTCTATCTATATATACCTTTAGAATAAATCAAATAAATAACAGAATGGTATATAATTGTATTTTACTGATGGCTAAATACTGAATATACCTATATAAATATAAATAAATATATAAAATATATATAGCTGTTAATGTTGCTTAGTGCAATAAATAAGCCTATATGTTTGATATTTCGAAAAGCCGCCTTTCATTAAATTTATGACTTTATACAAGCGACAATAAAAATCCATATTTCAGGACAAGAAATATTTATATGCCAAATAAATCCCTACCACACACGATGGCATCAGGAAAAACGCAGCTGTTTTATTCCAATATCACCAATGCGTTCTAATTTTTTTTCTATTCTCCTCTCTTTATATTTATAATAAAACCATTTCCGTAGATAGATGGAATGTTTAAAAAAAAAATAATAATAATAAGATCGGTACAACTATCCAACTATCATCATCAAAACAGATAAAACAAACATCTCAGATATATACGAATATTTTCTAAACAATTTTATGGTTATAACATTTTTATCGCAACATAAATTAAAAAAAAAACACACTAAACATTGTTAATTGTTTATTATACCTGTAGGAACTTGTCAAAAATTTTGGAAATTGTCGACAGATAGAATTAGAAGGCAAAACTAACAACAACAACAACAACAACACTGATGTGGAAATTTATTAAATTCATTATTATTATTATCAACAACAACAAAATTTGCTAGATTTTTATCGTTTTTCGATTATATTTTGACCATTCATAACATTAATAGATCTATAAATTAACTTGATTTTCATATAAAATAATAATTAAAAAAGCCATTCACATAGATATAGAGTCGTAAAAATTAACACACAATTTTAAATTAGAATTAATTGTAATTCCGCAGGTATTTCATACAATATGTATTCCAATTCAATAGGAACACAGAAACATCATTTCTTATTAGTAAATAATTGTGCGAGAGGTATTATTATTATTATTATTAATTACTATAATTCCAAGTATACAGCGTGCTCCAATTGATAAGAGAACACACCCATAAGATTAAGTTAAACGAGTTTGTAATGTCAAATGATTGAAATAAACGCAAGTCAAATTTTTATACAGTGTGCTCTATTTAAATGTCCACTCCATATATCAGAAAATAGATTTGTTTTGTCTCAACGCCGACGGAGTGCTGATTGTTAGTTGCGGGAGTTTTAAAATCCAGACATAAGTCGCACCACCACGCATACAAATCTAGCCACTGCTGTTATTTTGAATGGAACTCGTTTTAACAATTATCTGATACCAGGTAATGTCGGAGTAGGGCAACAGATAGTCCTGCCCATGCTCTTCCAATTCCGCATACATAGTATATCCAGGTTTCTAATGCATGTTAGGTTAGGGTACGCAACGGAAAGTAGTTCTGTACTGGCGCCAAGTTTAAAATCATGTGTTCATACTTGTTGAAGGTTGTAATCTCAACATAATGAGCATGAGCTGCTGTCATATTGCTAAATTGTTTTTTAAGACGCATAAAATAGGAATAAGTCGATTGTTGGTGGGTTGATTAGTAGAAGCCATTGGAAAATAATTCATTAAACACCGCATAGGTAATAATAATAAAATATTTCCTTATCAATAAATTATTTATTAAAACAGTTAAATTTTATAGAAGATATTTAAATGTTAATATATTCGTGAAATAGGAGAAAAAAATGTATAAAATTATATATAAAATTTTACGATAGATTCTAATTTTCTTTTTTTTTTTATATAAGTAGAAGTATTAGAGAGAGGAAAGAATAATCAAATAAATTAAAAGATTTATATTAAAATAAAGTTGTCCGCAATTTATTTTATCTGTTTTTAAAATCGAAATTATGGGACATATATAAAACCCAGTAGCCAACATTAAAGTCGAGTCATATAGATACCAGTTGTAATATTTATGAAAAATCCGAGTCATAAATGTGATATCATAGTATAAGCGAACAGTTAATAATATTCATTTAGAATTATTCTTAACTTTATACTTATATACGAATTTATAAATTGTATATTATAGCTATAGCATCTTTCTATTTTTTTTCTCTTCTTATTATTATTAAACGTTCATTTCAAAAGTGTATCTCTACCGGGTATAGCTTGGGCTATAATATTATATAAGGACAATAAGGACGATCGTATATTCAGATTAAGGCCAAAACAGAGCTTATACATATAGGCGTCTTTAGCGTTGAATGTAATAAGGATTGTCAAATATTTTATTCGTAAACATTTTCAGGCTGGTACTATAAGAGAATGTGAAGTGCACACAGTATATGTCCAACATAAATTTCCAACTAAGAGCTTTTATTACAGCAATAAACTAGTAATGGCTGGGATTGGTAAAAGCCGATCAGTTATATATGTATATTTATATGTGGAAAATCAGAAAATTATTTTTTATTCCAAATACTATACCGCCTGTATAATATGATTTGATAAAATGTGTTTTATAAATCGTACAAGTTCAATTGAGAATTCGAAAAATTTATTACAACAATTTCGTTCTGTTTCATATTTATTTTATATCGTTCCTTTCAAACATTGTTTAATAATAAAACGAATTTATCAAGGAAAAATTGAAAGAACGTATCTCTATATATAAGATGAGTTATAGAGTCACGGGCTGGTTGTTTTCACGATATATATACGATCACTGTAAAACTCACGGCGTGCTGTAGATAATAAATGCCCAGACGTAGTTTATAGCACCCCAATAAATAAGCCGGTTATTCCATTATGAACCGCAACAGAATGGCTGTCTGCTGAGACTTCTGTAAGAGAGAGAGAGAGGGAATTAAAAAAATAAAGAGCAGGTATTGTCGTTGCACACTCATAAATAATATAACAACAAACATTGCCCCATATTTAAACATATACATATACAGACTGTCCGGAAATTGGGAGCAAAAAATTTTCAAGCCTGGCTCTATCCATAAAAATTAGATCATAAGTTTATGTAGCACCGTCCAATAAACATGCACCGCACCATTTGAGACTGGGAAAAATCAATGGTATAGAAGATTCACATTTCAGAGAGCAATGGTGGAACTATCTGTTTGAGTCCTTCTTCACACAACGCAGTATCGTTATAAGTTGGATGCGATTCTTCCATATAGTCAAGCTAATTTTGTGATGATGATCTCTGTGCATGCTAATTAATTGATAGTCATCATCGATGATGATTTGCGGTGACAGTTATCGGAATTCTAAAAAGGATGATGGGGTATATTTATATTTTGCTAAATACCAACATTTACCCCCACAATTTACTATCAATCTTCATATTGCTTATACAGAGCGTTGGTGGTGGTAATCCGGCGGATGCGACACAATCCAATATAATGACCGGCAAAGGCCAGTTACGTAAGCCTATTGTGTATGTTTCACAATACAAACGCCTCTTATTGTCACAGCTGTCATATATTGGGGACTTGAATTTAAAGTATATCCACAATCGAATAATAATAATAATAATAATATTGATTCGAAAAATAAAAATCAGTTCAAATAATAAAAATTGATTGATTGTTATTTGAGAATTCAATTTATATAATGCATATGTATATATATATATATAAATGTATAAGGAATTTGTTATTTCAACGCCATTTCTGGGTTATTATTGTTAAGGGAATTGGTGGTTGATCCTTAAGGAGCAATCAAAGAAACTGGAACTATATATAATTATACATACAATAATTTTACCACATCCGTTATTATACCAAATTTGACTCTATAAACAGATTTTGCCGCTCGTGAAAATCTGTTTTCTTTTTCCGTCTCGTTTATTCATTGTCATATATTTTCTTTTTCAAATTTAGAGAACAAAAAAAAAACCTTTTACCATTTAAAATTGATTCACAACCATAATGGCGCCCCTTTAATGAAAATGATGAGGTGTTGCTGCAGGGTGAACCAAATAAGGTAAAAACATAAATTAAAATTTAGTAGAAGTAGGTATGTATATATCGAAGACTGAAGAATGATTTTCCATTTTTAACGGAAATCGATAATTATTATTTATTTACTGTAATAGCTCTGTAATATTTGATAATTGAATTTCAGACGGGCGATTCTATTGCAAATAATGAATTCCGGTGATTTTACAACTATATGTATATAGAAGCAATTGATTGAAGTTTATTATATTGCCGGATCAATTATTCTCAAGCCAGTTCTGAGTTTATTTGAAGAAAGCGAGAGTAAAAGAGTATAGACTTAATATTTTCACAATATCTCACAGGAATTCTCCCTATCCATTTTCAAATTAACTTGAAACCACAGAATTTATCACTCTTTATATAAGGAAAACAATACCGAAGTATTTTATCAAATTAAAGATTTCCATTCATACGGGGGTTGGTGAATAAGTGGATAAATAAACAAACAAATAAAAAGAATAAATATAACAGAAATCAAGTTAAGACGCCCCTAACTCCCTAACTATAATAACAAAAAAAAAAAAATTCAAACTATAGCCAAGTTGATTCAATCATTTGAATTATTCAATGGTACAATTTAGCATAAGGCCTCCTGTAAGACCCATGATTCTATAGTTATGGGGTGGTGCTATATTTCCTTAGTCTCGCCATAATTCAAATTTTAATTCTATTTATTAAATGAGTTAAGATTAATGTGCAAATTATATTAAGATATTGTCTTAATCCGTCTCTGGTGTTATTGTGTATTGCATTTTTGTATATATATGTATTGGGTCATGATTATCCGGAATCGGATTCAGTTTGTGGACAGCTGGCCGCATCAAACAAGCAGGATTGATCGTCAAAGAGATTGTATTTATATTTATTTATTTTGAAAAAGTTTTATTTTCGTTATAAGGTTTAGTACGTAAAGTAAAATCGCTTAACGAGCAGAAGCGTTCACATTGATGATGTGTTTATGATGGCAGACGTTGATGTACAGAGACTGCTAATGACTCAACAACATATGTACAGGACCGCGACATGATAGCATATCCTGACTGAATTATTAACGCAACCTGCACTTTATACATACATATATACGAACCAGACAACATTGGCAATGAAGGCCAATTCAAATGGACATTATATACATTATTGTATTTTATTAAAACAGACAAACATAAATAAACAAGCAAACAGAAAACTATTGAAACGAGTTGAATTGATGATGAATGAAGAATGTGGACAGCTGTTTTCCCTTTTTTGATTCATCCATATATATATATATATGTATATTGTTTGTTTTCGATGATAATGCGTGACTAAAACAAGTTTCATTTTCAAGGAAATCCAACGAAAATAGAAAGAAATAAAGCGCGATTTGTTTAGAATAGTTTTAAAATGTTGATATCTATAGTTTTAACACCACATGGATTTCCGACAGCTCTATATCAAAGTCAAAGCTATAAAGATACGAGTTGGCTGACATAAATTATGCACACCTCATTTGATAGTTGTATGTACCCTAAAGTGCTTTTCTAATTTTACCATTTGTATTTAGGCCATCAGACCATCAGTTGGTTGTTTTTCAAGTCGAGACAACAACAACAACAACAACAGCAACAACAAAAAAATAAATTACTTACTATAATAAGTGCATTTATATAGAAAATGAATGATGACTATCGACTTTGACAGTAGATTACAACGCTCTATTGGACTGGCATTTTCTAAGGGTGAAAAGCCATTATATAGCCGTGTCCCTTGAAAAGACCTCATCCTGTAATATATCATTAGAACTATTCAGTATAGCCAACCATAACTAATATTAATGTATTTTCGGATTAGACATGCCGCCGGACAGCCAAAGAAAAGCGAACCTAAAATAAGTGACAAACCGGACATTACTAGGGCGATATATTTTGTAAGGCAGAAGACAAACAAAAAAAAAAAGAAAAAGAAAAACAGCTGTCGTTTCTGTATATGACGAAGGAAGAAGGTGGTCGAGACCTGTCACATTAATTTACGTTCTGCATAATGTTATATTATAGTGACACATCCAATACTAGGGGGTATTTCATACTAACATTTTTCATGTCATAATGTCGTCGGAAAATAAGGCACTATGTGTGCAATTTTGCGTGTAATTCACAACCGGCACAATGTCGCTCTATTCTCATACCATTGCATTGTAGTCCCTAAAATAATTGCCATTGATTTATTAGCTAAAAAAAAATAATCTTAGTAACGTTCTATTATTATTCTTGCCTGATAGTAATAAATCAAGGCGCACGCAACGGCTAAATATTAAACTACGTTCACACTACCTATTATCATAATTTTTTATTTATTTCAAATTTCATTGGAACGCATCAATTTCGAATTAATAGATTGATAAAAGTTGATAGGGGGTTGCGAGCGAGATGGCTAGATTGATTAGATAATAGAATAGAGCGACAGAGGGCAAAAAGAGTGTCGACAAGCAAACAGAAGAAGCAATAACACGGTGATCTGTGGCCGAGGGTGTCAAAGCTCAAGCAAAGTGGGGATGGAACGACGCGTGACGTCATTTCTACGAGCAGCGCCTGTCGCATGGTTAGTTTAGCTTTGAGCGTCAGTCATGCTGTTGAGTGTGGACAGTGCCAGTTGTGTTTTCATTAAATTTACAACTGCTGTTATTATTATGGTACGAGTTTCTCAAATATAAACAATTTCTTTTATAAACATATATGGACATTTATTATTAGATGAATCTTAAATAATTGTGTTTGTAATTAAATAATCGTTAATTTTTTTGTTTATCGATAATAAAACGCCATTATGTTGACATCCCCTAGTAATCAATATCTTAGACCGGAATATTTAACTCCATTACCCACAACGGTGAGTTATATTAATTAATTTGATTTTTATTTGCTTTTTCAAAACAATTATCATCAGCAACTTATTCTTTTATAATTTTTTTTTTTTTTGAAATCAATTGCTAAATTTTGTTGCAGTTGGACGCTAAAAAGAGTCCTTTGGCTTTACTAGCTCAAACATGCAGTCAAATCGGTGCCGATACACCAAATTCAAAATTATTACAAAGTGCCGAAAAATCGACGAAATCAACAAAAACTGATTCGACAAAACAAGATTATAAACAATCGACAAATTGTAATCTTAAATCATTTGATTCATCATCACGTGAAAAATCACATTCACCAGAAGAACGTTCGCATTCAACATCAACAGGCGGTAGTCGAGTTCGTACACCACAAACAAAACTTTCACAATCAACATTAAATAATGGACGTTGTCATAGTAATCAAAGTGCTACATCACCAAGAGCATCGCCAGCAATGTCCGATCGAAAAACACCGGCTAATGAAAATAATTCGATTATTGAACAAACAACACCGAAATCTGTAAGTGAACGTGGTAGTCCATCAACACCAGTATTATCCTCATCGTCATCATTATCGACAACAACAACAACAACATCATCATCGACTCCATCAACAAAGACCGCATTCACTCCAAACATTCTAACATCATCATCCGATCCAGCCATTAAAGATTTACCATTGGGTACATTTAAGCCGGGCGTACCTGTAACATCGGCATTTCTAAGTAATTATCCACCAGCTGGCTTTCCATTACCGATGGATTTAATGGCAAGTAGTTTAATGTCACAACATCATGCATTAAAAACTGGTAGTTTAAGTCCATATTTGAGTTATGGCCGTATGAAAGCATCTGATTCATTATCGTCTGTATGCCGTGATCCATATTGTACTGGCTGTGGTGTTAGTTCGCATTTGTTAAGTGTAAAAAATTCAAATCAATGTCCAGCTGGTTGTACACAATGCGACCATACAAAACAATCACCAGCAACATCAACGGCAAGTTATTTAGGTGCTGCTTATGCTCATGCTCAATTAGCAGCATTAGCTGCAGCCTCACATTTACCATATGCTTGTAGTTGGATATCAGGTGATGCTTCTTATTGTGGTAAACGATTCGCAACATCTGAAGAATTATTAGCACATTTACGAACACATACAAGTACAGCAGCTGTAAGTGAAGCTAGTTCAGTTGCATTATCAATGTTGAATTCACCACCAGCACATCCATTATTGCATCGGACTTATCCAACACCGCCATTAAGTCCATTGGCAACAGCCAGATATCATCCTTATGGTAAGCCGTCCCCGTTATTGCCGCCATCATTAACATCTAGTTTGCCCGGATTTCCATTGAGTCATCCGGGATTGCCGCCGTATTTATCGCCTTATTCGTTTTATGGACCGCGATTGGGAACGACGCCGGGCATGCATCCCTAAAAAGGAGCCAGCCAAGCCAAATATAAAACTGTGTTATCAATTTTCTATTATTATTATTATTTTTATTATTAAATATTATTATTATTATTATTATATAGTTATTTCGACTAGTCGCACACAATTACCTGGACTGCTCGTCGAATTATGATGTTTTTCAGTGTGGACGTGACTGTGTGATATTATTTGAAAACATGAATAAATAATAATGAAATATAATATTGTGGCAGTTTGATTATTTTGTAAATAATTATTGAAATTGAGCTGATTTGATCGGCGTGGAAGTCCACTTCGAATATAGCAATTATTATTATTATTATAAATATTATTATTATTATTGTAAATTATTGTACAGATCTCAGTTTTTATTTATTGTTAGCACGACCATTCTTGATATCAACAATATCCCACAAAAAAATCTGTGTCTGTTAATTGTAAATGTACAGAAGAAAAAGAAAAATAATTCCTCCTCATATCAATTAATAATTTTTTTATTGTTAACAGTTTAAAAAAATGTGTTATTTTCTTTATTTTCCCATTAAAAAAAAAAAAAACAAAAATGGTATAAATTTTCAAATCTGAATGCTGTATTTTATTTACCTTTCAAACATAATTAAGTAACAGTTGTTTGAAATTCTTTAGATTTTTGTCGAAATGAAGGGCAACATTTTAACATTTCATCAACTATAAAACAAAAATAATTGGAACAAAATAACAAGTTGGCAGTGTCATCCATCTAAATCCTAGAATAGATCCTGAAACTAAACAGCTGTTCAATATCAGTCGTCTCGTATTAGTTCTTTCAACTTGGGGGAACATAATTTGGTGTTTTTTTTTTTATCTTCGTTCTCTACTATTTGTGTATGTTTTGTTTTCGAAATATCTAAATGGGAAAAAGATTCATATAATAAACGAAATGACAAACTTGCAAGTCTCCTAAGAAAACATTAATCGGCATTTACTTGACAACGGTAGTGACATATTTATGATTCTTACGCTTACATATATGAATGTTTACCATACATTAATTTAATTTATTTCTATTCAACTTGGCATTTCTATTAGTCCATAACTACTTAAGCTACTACCGACTAGATTTATTTTCGAACTTTCTATATAGTTAATTTCAAAGTAAAGGTTAAATGTCGCCATATTTTATACATTTTATTATCGTATAAATTAACGATTTCTCATAATAATTCCCCGAAAACACATTATTGCCAATCTATTATTAAAACAACACCCAATTCTCATAAATCAACAATTACTATAATTTTCAAACTACATCCAACTCCAAAATTCGTGTACCTATAGAAGATTCACATTTGAGCGGACATGGGCGGAGCTAAGTCTTGGAGCCCTCTGCCTACTGTACCTCACCGCAATACTCTACTTAAAAGGTTATCGAGATGCTGTGTATGGAGGACTCTAAGACCTAGCTCCGCCCATGCCCTCTCAAATGTACATCATCTATACCGTATAGTAATCATTTTCTTAATAATGATAATAATCAAATATATCATAAAAAAAAAGAAAATTCTATAATAAATTCGAAAGAAAAAGTAAGTCTAGAGTTGTTTATGAATATGATTTAATAGTAGTTGTTAGCTTAATTATCTGTAATTTGAAATTGGGATAATTGATGGGTGTGAGTCAGACTGGAATATATATTTATCTGTAAGTATACCATTAACATCAACAATATTAAGTAACAATTTCCATCCATTGCAAATCACTACAATTTTGAAGGCGACGCCTAGACGGGCCAGTTTTATAAAAATAAGGAAGGTCCAAACTTGGCGCCGATCCTTCTACTTAATCCAATTCTATTTATACTTCATATATCTAATATAAATATATATGTATATGATTATATCAATGTTCTAATTATTGATCAATATTTAAAAATATTCGCTATTGAAAACTACATGTCGATATACATCAATTTTTATAATCGCTATATGTGACAGG
>JAZBGX010002613.1:0-10937 GCA_037414775.1 Zonitis immaculata | reverse complement strand
TTATTATTATTATTATTATTATTATTATCATTATCAATTTTTCCTATTGTTTTACTAATTATATTATCATCTTTAAGATTATCAGTTTCTGAAACTAGTACAGTTTCAGCATCTGATACAGCTTCAGTTGTATTATTCATAGCATTTTCAGTTTCCTCCTCAACCTTATGAATTGTTTCTTTTGTTGATGTTAGAGCATTAGTGAAAGTATCACCAACTTTTGTTACAACTGTACCAATACTACTTTCAGCTGTATTCATTGCTGATTTCATAGCGCCTTGAACATTTTCCATACCGGTTGTTACAGTTTCTTTAACTGTATCACCAACATCTGCAATTGGAGTTAAAAAAATCAATATTATTCCAACATTCAAAGGTCAACTTTCAAACAGCATAAATTTAGATTCAAATTACTGATTTCAATTATTTATTATTGTAAGAGTTAAGGGTTGAGACTATTAAATTTCAACTATTGTTGTTATGTGGATTTCTTGTTTATATTGCGTGCTTCTGCTTTGTCCCCTTTATTGTTGGAAATCTATGAATTGGTGGACACCATTGTTTGTTGATTATTTGTAGAAATTGCGTGAGTAACGTTATATCAGATTAAAAATAAGAATATATACAGGATTCATCGAAAGTTATGTTTTTTTACGAAAACTGTGGGTCAGATATGAGATTCTGAGATGAAAACTCCTTGGAAATTTGTTCACCTGGTGCACCGTTAATTATTTATTAATTAAATCAAGTAGCCAATTAGATAAACGTTTGAACGGAAAGAGCGTCAACGGGGATTGAACCATTATTTTTATGAAAGGCATGAGTTTTGAGGAGCCCTGTATACAGTGTGGCGTTTAAATTTCTTTATTTTTATCAATTTAATTCCATAAAATTTATAATAACTCAAAGTTGACTTATAAGGCCATTTAAGGGCAACAAAACAGTTAATTTTTAATTATAGTAATTAACAAACTTATAAATTTGGAAATTCAAAATAAAAGTTACCTGTTCTTAGAATAGATATAGGGTGGAATTGAATTATAGGGGATGTTTTTTTGAGGCGGAATTTCGATAATATACATCGAAATATTAAATATTGCTCTTCACTGTATTCTATCAAGAATTTAATGGCCTTCAAATTGCTTTTATCCTTATTATTATCCCTAATGAATAAAATTTATCTACTTATATAAAGAATGTACAGGAAGTAGCGGGGATTAATGTTACTTAAAGTTAGATGAACGGTCTATCTATGCGTATCTTAGATTTTTGAGTAAACTTTACCCATTTATGAGTTTTACAAATTTCGAGTGTGGAAAAAGACGTAAGAAGAAACAGAAACAAAAGTACACCAACACAGTTGAAAAAAAAAAGTGAATTGAAATTATAATTTCTTTGAATTGTTGGAATTATTCTGCAGAGTTCACTCCACTTCAACCCTTATTTCGAGCACGAACAAACAAAAGAAAAGCAACCCATTTCCACGATTATACCATTAATCATCTAATACGTCAACATTGAATATAAAAATTCATATTATTAAGTGATAATTCAAAATAATTATCCAATTTAGAAAAAAAAATCGATCAATAACTAGGCCAAATTTTAAGGGTGTATAATAATAATTATTTTTATTATCACTTATATGTTAAGTTTTAGGTTAACTTGAAATGGGGCCCAAAAAAATTCAAAGAAAAAGAAAGCCACCACAATGAAATGAAGAAATAATGGATCAATAGGTACTCTTATGTTGTTTGTTGTTGTTCTTTGTTCACATTTATGATAAACATTAATAACGAACAAGTATTGTTTTTGGTCCTTTTTTACCCCCACTAATGTATAAATATAAAAATAGATATTGATTTGATTCTTATTTATGTGTCTTTGTTGTTGTATTTAGTTTACCTTGGAGAGTTTTACCACCTTTATCGATGGCACCTTCAGCTGTCTCTTTAGCTGTATCCACCAAATTTTTACCAGTTTCAATAAGTGGATTACTACTTGCACACCCCATGTTTTTTTCAATTGAAAAAATAATAATTATAATTAATAAATCAAACACATCAATAATAATTTTTATTTAAATATACTATTTATTGATTTTTATATACGTTGTTGTAACGATAGAGTAACTCGTCAAACTGACCACTACTATACACGCTCATTATATTCCCACGACCCTTTCGAAGCTCGAAATTAGACTTGTATATCCATACGAAAGCACCTACGCAATTTTATCGAACAAAAAATTAACGTCATGTATCATAATAATAATTGTTAATTATTTAACAAAGCAATTAAGATTTAGAATGCATACATTTTGCCTGAAAATTTCATCGATTCAAATAAACCAAAAGAAAATGAATAAATAGAGAAGAGAAATAATCAATAGTTTCGAATTAATTATGTTGTTTGATTAGAAAAATTAATGATAATTTGATAGAATTATTCACTATTTTCAAACAAAGTTTATTTGAGCGTTGGGTAAAGATACAACTATCTTTAACTCTCATGGTTATTATTAATTTGGAAAACTGATGTTTTTTCGATATAGTGCTAAAAAAATATAATTTTGAAGACTATAATTCTTCTGTAAAACACAATACTAGGCTTTCATCAATTTATTTGATTTACAAAAATAGTAAATTGATAATAGATACGAATTGATAAATGATGGATGTGCCGGGATAATATGACAAACTGATTGTGAGACTCTGCTTTACTAAATTCTGTTTCCGAACTCCGAGATAAAATTTCTATAGCAGCGCCCAACGCTTTTTGAATAATGCAACCAGCAATGATCCTTGTGAATCCATGAATTTGTAACAGCACTACAACAACACCGTAAGAGGCGGAGTTTATGGGATGATCCACACTATAGTGCCGCTCAGATCTCGCTCCAGTTTAGGTCTACTCCTGTTCACACTTTAGTGCTGGTCACGGTTCGCTCCCGCTCCAGTCGTGGTCTAGTCTTCAATAATATAAATTAATTTTTTAAATTGGAAATCAATTTTGATTAATATTCAATATAATAATAAGTAACATAATAAATTCTAGCAGAAAAATGGATATATTTTTTAATTTCATTTTTTTATTTTACACGTTTCATCTGTAATATCTATGTAAGACTTTCCCATACAACATTATCAATAAGGTATGATCCACACTATAGTGCCACTCACGGTTCGCTCTCGCTCAGGTCTCGCTCCAGTCTCGGTAGCTCATGTTCACACTATAGTGCCGGTCGTGGTTCGCTCTCGCTCCAGTCACGGTCTAGTAAAATCCCTTGGTCTCAACCCAGTCTTTTATCGTCAATATTCGAAGTTGCATGACGATAATTTGTTATTGAGTGACCATCACATATGTTTGCTATTTTCAACAAATAGGTTTGAAAAAATTAGAATTTTCAAAAGCACTAGTGAAAAGCTTTGATAATTTTTTTGTAAAATGTTCGATTACTTTCCCCTGAAAATGATTATGGGTATATAAATTTATTTATGAATATAAATTTATTTTTTTAATTGAAAATTAATCAATAATATTAATTAATATAATAAATTTTAACAGAAAATTGGACATATTTTTTATTCCATTTTTTATTTTACACAAGTTTTCATCTACAATATTTAAGTCAGACTTTATAATTTCAAATTCAGAGGGTAAAAGAGCTGACTGGACCGGGAGCGGGCGACCATCCACACTATCGGTACATGCCAGTACCGGTTCGGTCTCTCTCAAAAATATTCTCCAAGATTAATCGAGACCGTTTTTTTTTTTTTTTTACCTACAGATCTCATGAAACACGTAAAACCCTTAAATAAAGTATATAAAAAAAAGCTAATACTTTTTCAGGAACTACAAACAGCATAAATGTTTGTAGTAACATTTATTTGTTTGTAGTTGTAGTGCAATTCCAATGTAACCTGCCTTTGATAAAGTTGAATTGTTTTTCACTCATTCTCAACTACAAACGATGCAATTGATTGTAGTGAACTTCATTTGTTTGTAGTACCAATGCTTATTGACAAAAAGTAAGTGATATGTTCCAATATCGTAATAATAAATATATTGTAAGAAAAATCATACCAATATGTTTGAAATCGTTTGTAGTTGATTGTAGTGAAAAAAATTTTTTTTTCACCTACAGGTCTCATGATACACGCAAAACCCTTAAATAAAGTAATTAAAAAAAGTTAATACTTTTCAGGAACTACAAGCAACAAAAATGTTTGAAGTAACATTTATTTGTCTGTAATTGTAGTGGAATCCCAATAGATAGAAGAGAGGCGTACCATCGCATCAATCTAACGATATATATATATTTTTTTTTGACTCAAGCTCAACTACAAATCATGCTATTGATTGTAGTGAACTGCATTTTTTGTAGTATTGATATTCAACGAAAAAGTAATTAACAATATTGTCCAAAATAGTAAATATAATAGACATATGTATTTATAAAAAATATATTGAGATCAATCAAAATTGTTTGTAGTGACGTGATAAGTTTTTTTCTTCATTATGGATTTCAGGAAGCAATAAAAATAATAGTCTATATCAAATTACAAAAAATTTGGTTCCCATTCTAAGTATTAATTTTGGATCTAATAATAATAATAATACAAATCTTATTGTTAGATTTTATTTTACTTCAGCCGAGATTATTTATTTATGAATAAGTTGCCCCATAAACAATAACAGACTACATCAGCTGATATTCAATAAATAGGTCAAGATTAGAATAGAAAAATAAACATTTAGAATTTCATAATAATAACATTAGTTGAAGTAAAAGTTGACAACATAATAACATTATAAGATTTGAGGGTTCAGATATTGTTGTCAAAATACAATATTTTTTTCATTTGCCTTCATACATATACCTAACGACCAGAAAAATTATTGTAAATGAAATCAATTTGATTTTGTTCTTACATTCATTATAACTATGATTTTATTTATAAAAAATTATTATAACAAACAAAACTCTATATATCAAAGAATATTATTATATATTATTATCAATTTATTTTATCACATAAAATAATATATGAATCTTTTTTGGAATTTTTAAATCTTTTCTACTAATTTTTTTTACTTTCGATTTTGTAGAGATCCCATCATGAAGCTCCCAGTTTCCGTTTAGTCTTCTCAAATAAGGCCTATAGTGACCAGTTCCACCTAAAGCTAGATGTTCAATTGCTCCAACTAAAGCAAATGTATTTCCAAGAATATCTATATCATTAGAGATATTTGTCAGTAAAATATTCCTATTATCATTTAGTATGTTTTTTGTATTATCATTCTGAAAATTAATTTGCAATGCTTCGATATCAATGAATACATGACTTCCACATTGGAAATTAATAATTTTCATATGAGTACATTGTGTACAGTGACGTTTATAAGATGAAAAGTATTTATCTATTGATTGTTGTAAACATGTCATACTACCTTCTACTAGTGGTCCTAGATCTGGGCTTATTGCAGGTGCGCAATATTCATCTTCTACATTGCAACTCGAGCAAATACTTTTTATTACGATTGATGGTACATCATAAAGAATATCGTTGATAACATTACTGACATTGGATTCACAATCTATTATTCCATTTACCACCTTTTTTATTTTCAAAATTATTTCTGCTCTTTTCTCGTAAATCTCTTTTTTAATACCTTTCATTGATATCATTTTTATAATTTGAAATACTTGTGAACTATTAATATCTATATATTGATGATATTTAAACCAATCAATATACCCTCCCCGTATACAATGTAGAATAGCATCAATAGGACAAGTATTAATTATTTTAATGAACCCCAGAGGTGTTCTTATAGGTGGAAGACAATTCCCATTAATTAATAATTCAAGTTTTTTGTGACATTTAGGTCGATTATGCAAATTTTCGATGTCAGGTTGTAATGTTAAATAATAATTTTGACTGATGTTATTTGTTAACAGCCCCTTCCATTCATCTTGTAAATTCAAGTAATCGTAGTTCTGCTCTTTATTATTGGATTCTCTGACAAGATTAAGTGGTTTTGTACTCATAAATTGATCAGTTTGATAATAGTTAGCGATATATTCATAATCATTGAGATCCAAAGATATTTTTTCATCATTTATTCGGTCTACTGATTTATTGGAATTAATTGCAAGATCAATTGGTTCTTCACTATACGAATCCTTTTCGAATCTATCATCGCTGATAAATTGATTTTCTAGATTACAAGATTCATTCGAACTATTGATTGTTAAAAATTGGGAAGTATCACTTAGTTGACTGACTGATGTATTAATGTTTCTATGATCAATTTCTATATTTTTATTATGGGAAGCTGCAAGTAACTTTGTGGATCCGCTCAAAGCTTCAATGTGAGTTTTTAAAAATGATACAATTGGGAGATTTTTCTGATTACAGAAAATGTGCCTCTTCATATCTTTAAAATATTCTTCACTAATTGCTGAGCTTGCTGTCATTATTGATTCTGTGCTTTTTAATTTGTCTTGATAGTATAATTCTGGAATAATAGCAGTCCAGATGATAAAATAGTTGCATAAAGCAAGCAGTCTATCCGCAAAATCTCTATTTGAATATTCATTGCGAATAATGCCCTTGTCTTCAGAGTCACATTGAATTTTCAGCGCTGATAGAAACTTTTTAATTGGTCGATTTGAATTATTTCTCTTTGAATTTTCAGTTGTATCATTTTGATTTTCTGTATCTATCGTCGATAAATTAGCAAATAAATGATTCTCGGGGAATTGAGGTAATTCATCCAATCCGGTCTTCATGATGTTCAATAATTTATTTTTGAAGTTGTAACATAAATTTATTTCAGTATTTTCTTGGTATTCAGAGTAAGCAACAATTAGTACGGCCGCCAAAGTATTTTCAAAATCATCTAAGCTCTTACAAATACGCAATAAATTGAGACATCTCATATAAAAATCTTTCTGATGAAAATTGTTTTTATTGAAACAAGGCCATGATGAGACAAATTTTGAAAGATGAGCAACGACATCCATTCTGATAATACTTTTTTTATTAATTTTTCGATTGTTTATGATATCTTCATAGCATTCGTCAATGTATTGATTAAGTGACATATTATTAAAAGCTAATGTACATGCGTTCAGCAAAGCTAAAGAAAAATCTGTAACTACCTGTTTTGGAGATTGAACTCCAGACCGCAGCCATTCTCGCAACCAATACGCTAAGGTATTAGCATCATGTTTTTCTGTGACCAATTGTAAAAGTGGAAGAGATGAATTCCTAAAATTTGCTATAACTTGGTAATATAGTATGACTCGCTTTGAATTATCATAAGTTGGTAAACTTCTAACTAAACTACCGGTAGCATCAATACAAATACTACCAATGGGATCATGTGTCAAAAAAGATTTATATAAAAAAAGTTGTTCAGGCAACCAATACATGACGTATGCTTTATCAATAGCTATTTCTCTGATACTCTCCGAATATTTTGGATCTTTTTTCATATCCAAAACACCTAGTACTGGATGAGTAAAGGTTTTCAAATTTAAATCTCTTCTTTTCTCTGTATATTTGGCATTTCTAATGGCGCCTTCGGTAGGCAAATTCGCTGGCTCATTGTCTCCAAAACTCATTAATTCGTTCGCTTTCTGACGAGGCCATGTAACCAGATTTGGTATTCACTTCATCAATAACACCTTTACGAGTTGGTCCGCGGAGCTGTCGTTTTGTAGAATGTTTAATTTGTCGAGTATCATAAGTAGACACATGGATGTCAATTCCATTTTTGACTGGTGCTTCATAGCTATATAAATGAATTTCATTATGACATTCACTGCAAATGCCCTTAACTGACAAAAATAGAGCACTATCTCTGTTGATTTTTGGTGTTTGGAAAGCGAAAGCACAGGATAGTTTGAAATTTTCCCAAATCGAGCAATAGATTTTATCAGTCCAACCAGGTTCAAATATTTCATATTCTCTACCATCGTTGTAGCATTTGAAATCTAAGCCTAATTTTTTCCAATCTTTTGCAGATAAATGGATAACTTCTCTTATTGTAGGTAAATTATTCACATTCTCTTCCATAGACCAATTAGAATCATTACGAATTTTTGGTTTTTTCTTCTTTTGTGAAATAGGACCATGAATTCTCTCGGACACATTATTACGATTTTTTGTAATGTATAACCATATATACTCTAAAGACATTCCAGGTAATAGTTCCTTTGCCTGTTTCCAAATTGGATTGTTATAATTAACATATTTTCCATTCTCCATAAATTGAAAATTTTTTAGTCTCTCATATATTTCTTCAGAAGAATATAACGGCATTCGTGGCATTATAATTTAACGAAACAAAAACTAAAATTTGAAAAAGATTGATGGGTGTGTAAGTTTACATATTTATAGCAACCTTTAGAATATAGAATGTCCTTTCTGATTGGCCAATGTCTTCAATTAATTTAACTTTTCACGACTACGCCACTTGCAAAAGCACAAGAGGACATTTAACTTTAGTTATGATCCTCTATTCGTTGCTTAAATTGGTGTTCTCACTTTGAAGACATTCTATACCTATATATACCCATATATGTTTTATACAAATACTATCCCATATACGATAAGGAGCAAAAGTCAAGAATTAAATTGTGTATTCAATCTTCATTCAAGCTGAAATATATTTCTGAAAATAAGTCATTATCTGACATAAATGATTTAAATTAAATTATTTCCATATATTGTTTCGAATCTGTTATGAATCATTTTCAACTATCAAATACAAATTTGATATATATAAATAAATGACCAAATAGACATATTTTTATTTATTTATTTTTCTATGTGTACAGTGTGTCCCCAGATTTAGTTCACAATAGGGAAAAAAAATTATTTTTAATTTTACAAAAAAATGACAAAGGAATTACTTTTTTGCTCAATTCAAAATGAATAAATATGCAATAAAAACTTTGATATTATCAGGTGTCAAGTATTGAAAAATCAGGTACGAAATGATGCTCATCCTTAACAATCGAGGAAATTCGTGAAAGTTATAAAGAGTTACAAATTAGAAGCATGTGTTGAATCGAATAGCATGGTTTGATTTTGCTCTTCTTCTAATTTTACTACTGTAAATGTTGTAGTTTCAATTGCAGATTTATCTAAACTAAACATAATTTTATTCCTTTGGTATTTTTCTGTAAAATAAAAAATGAAAAATTCTGGTTTATTCTTGTTTTTATCTATTTTAAAAACAGCCTGATAATATCAAAGTCTTAATTGTAGATTTCAAATGAAGTAAAAAAGTTATTTGTTTGTCATTCTTTTGTAGAATTAAAAATAAATTTTTCTTCCCTCTTGCGAGCTCAATCCGGGGACATACTACATATTGAATTTAAAAATGATTCATAATGGAATTGAAACATTATACATATGAATTTTATAATTATAATCAATTGTTTTCAGAAATATATTTCAGGAAAGTTACTTTTCATTTGCTTTCTTATTTTATTGATCTATAGGATATATGAATTCAAATGAATTTAGAGTCGAAATCACACGTAGATTTTCTCGAAAAAAATAGGAATCATTTCTATTGCTCCTTACTATATATTGGCGTGCTTTAAACGATCCTTTTTTCCTGGCCAGATACAGTTATATTTTTTCACGCTGAAGAACATTTTGCATGTGAAGCTATTGTAATTTGGAATAAGGTCATTTCATTTCAAGCGGAGCACACAAATCTATAATGTATTATATCGAATTGATCACTTACCTTGGGAAGAAACAAAGAGTACGATTTTCTAATTATTTGATAAATTATCAATGATAACACTGCGAAATTGGATAGGCTACTAACTCACTGCACAAAAGTATACCCATAGATTTTTTTTCAAGGAAGGCCTATTTATATTGGAATAAAATAAATAAACAGCCCAGATTTGAGTCAGCAAATAAACATTACGTACGAGTAGTATAAATATGAGGGTTGAATCACACTTTTTTCCTCTTTCGGAGGAATTTCATCTCCTCCTTATGGGAGTTTCAATGTATTTTTCTCCTCCCGGAGGAATTTCCTCCAACCAAAATCTCGCGCAGGTGTTCTGCGCAGCTTAAAATTTCGGCGCGAAAAAATGTGTATTTGAAAAATGCGGGCAGGTTGCGCAGCTGCGCGGGGGCCATGGCCGTGGTGGGGCTGTGGCGTGACCGTGGCGTGGCCGTGGCGTGATTCGAAAAAAGTGCCTGTGATTGGGATTTGAACTCGGGTGAGTTGTGGGGCTTGGTTGTGCGAAACGGTGCGTATGACCGTTGAGCTAACAAATTATTCGGACGGAGTATGTTGAAATTCGTATATATACAATAATAGAGATAATACGAAAAAGAATGATAATGGAAGAGAAAATTTTAAAAGTTCAGTGTGACATTTGTGGTGAATTTTTTGTGCGTAATTATGATTTGAAACGTCATATAGATCGAGAACATTCAAATAAAGGTATAAAAGTGTTTGATTTTTTTTTTTGTTCTCCTTTACTGAATTAGTTTTTAAAGGCATTGGACAATACGTGCGATTACCAGAGAAAATCAGAAATAAGGGAGCATGTATTAATGTTAAGAATTATGATGAGTATTGTTTTAAATGGGCAATAATTTCTGCAATGTATCCTGTTATTTATCATACGGATAGAACAAGTTCATATAAAGTATCAAATATTAAAGCAAATAGTATAGTGTTGAAAAATAATGTAAAATTGGAGTTTGGGGATTTACAGTTTCCATTGAAATTGGATGATATGAATAAATTTGAGGAATTAAATCAAACGATTAGTATTAATGTTTTTGGATTGGAAAAAACTAGTGTGAGGTCTTTATATCTTACAAAATTAGAAAAAGAAAAACATATTAATCTTCTGCTATTGGAAAAACATTTTGTTTGGA
>JAZBGX010002611.1:0-12216 GCA_037414775.1 Zonitis immaculata | reverse complement strand
ATTTGTTCTGAAGAATACTTATCAATGATAGATATTTCCCAATAAGATATTAAATACTTAGAAAATATATAGTTATAGAATGTAAATTTCGTAAAGTCGGTCAAGCTAATTAAAGTAGTCTGATGCTTAAGTAACAAAGTTAAAAGGGGTTTGTTTTCGGTAGTGTTTAACTTGTGTGTTTCATTACACTTGAATTTATGATAGTTATTTTAGATTCTCTTAAGTGTGGTTTAATTTAATGATAGTTGGTAGAGATATTCAGATCAACTATTTCGCATAATTAAACTTAGTTTTAATTATAACTCTAAATAATTTTTTTACAAAACTATAGATATATTTATTTTATATTTCTCTTGTTTGAATTTTATCAGATTATGGTATTGTTATTTTCGAAATGTTACTGGGCTTCAGAGATAATGGACTAGTAAGATTAATATGTTTGAGGGTTGTGAATTAATCCCAAAACTGTTGGCCTCGCTAACATTACTTTGAATAATAGTCGAGAAACTTATCGATAAAAAATTTTAATTACCTATTCCATTTAGAAAAAGTCCAAATATTATTCAAGCGAATTTGATTAAAAATTGCCGTTACAAATCTGAACGAAATTCAACGAATCCAATTGCCATTGTAACATTTTCTCAGTTTCCTTGACTTCAAATACCCGAAAAACTGATACTATCTCTCGCCTTCGAGCTTAAGACATTTGTAAAAACCAGTTGTCGTAACATTTATTCCAAAAAAATCTATGTTGGCAGGATAAAAGTTGATAAAATTATTACTCATCATTATTGTGATTTTTTATCGAGACTTCTATTAATATTTCAATATCTTTCCAGTTATTCAACTTCTTTATATAGATTTACATAAAAGAATGTTTTGTAAAAACTTTAAAAAATTCTCATAAAGCTTTGGTATCTTTCATCTTTTCGACTTACAATTTTCTCTACAACTCTATTTAATTTCCTATAGATTTTTCTTCCATTTTCCCCCTTCGACCTGTCTTTTTCTTTCAAGTAAAACTTCCATCAATTCAAAGTTTTAATTGTTGCATCGTTTTTATTTTTGTTCGACTATATAAACTTTAGACGCATCTTCATCGGCAATCTTTCTATCAAAGAAATTATTATCATAATAATTGGAGTTTTGTTGAGAGAATTGGACCGACAATAATAAAGTCGTAGGAAATTTCTTTTTGAGCAAATATATCATGATTTATTTACGATATAGTATTTTCAAAGAAAATTGGATATAGTCTTTTAAGAAATTTCGCCTTATCTATGTGTGTTAATATGTTCTGATAACAATAGCTATATTTGAAAATGGTAGCCGAAAGGCTAATACATAAATAAAAGAAAATATAACATATAAATGATAATATCTTGTAATAAATCTTTAATAAGTGAACTATAAAGGGATAGTATTTATGTTGAACAACAATAAAAAAACAAAACAAAAAAACTGCCCGTTTAGAATTTTTATAGAAGACAAAAGGCAAACGATACGGATCAAAATTATGTTTTATTATCCCTTTTTTTTTGGGAAAAAATACGTTATAAAAGACGATAAAAACTGAACGGATATATACAGGAAATGTAAAAGGAAACATTTTTTTCAGTTTAATCATTCTACATAAAATACTGTAAACGGCCGCAGGTGTGATACGAGATGATACCAATAATTTCATTTAAATTGATTAAATACAAAATAAATTATTTTCAAAGTTCGTAAATAATGTAGATGGATACAATTAAGAATTTAGAAAAAAAATGAAGGATATAGCTTTTTGTTTAGAGAATTTCAAGGATAAAATATTGTATAAAACCCAAAGATAATGATGTTTCTTTTAATAACTCGAGCCTTTGATGCTACTTGCCAGCGGTTTATATGGAACGTAATTTTTTTCTTATCATCTTATCATACATCGATTGGAATAGTACGAGTCTTTGAAATTTATTCGTTTCCCAATCGCAATATTCGTCGTTTTCATCTCAATAATTTATGATTAATATTGGAGGTTTTGTAAGTGTGTGTGTGTGTGTTATTTTTGGTTGGATTGTTTCAAGAATATACGGTTCTAAATTTTAATGTCTGGAACATGGCGATATTATGGTGGATCTATGATTTATTGTTGGATACGACAATCTAGATAACAAGAAAAGAGAATGACAAAATTAAGTATTGTAGAAGATTCTTCATGTCGAAAACACTTGCTGTACTTCAACTTTTTCAAAAACAAAAAAAAGCTTTATCTATAATAAAAAATAAAATAATATTTTGGTGACATTCTGATAGACATTAAGTATAGTTGTTGATTATTATTTAGATTATTTATTTGGAATTTTATAAATAGTATCGTTGCCTCAATTATAAATTAATTTAAAGTTTACTCTATTAAGTAAAGTAAAGTTTGTTTAAATTACCCAAAATATTAATGAGTTGAGAAATTTGCGATCTCCGGATTTTAACTATAAAGTTGTTTTACTAAAAGTTAACCAAGATTAGAGAACGGTATTAGGGTGGGATAGGGTAAAAGGAAAAATCACCAAAATGGCGGTTTAGGCAACAGAATCAACGAGAGTATCAAGATTAGATAAAATTTTGTATTTTTGTAATTTATCTCTAGAATTGTTTTCTCTACAGTAGATTATAAATTTTATGATGAGAAATTGAGTTTTGTCTGTACCGGGTGACAATGACAACAAGCTACAAGTCTAACTTATCACAGAATATACAGTATGTTACATATGTAGTATGCTATCAATTGGTTCTTTATCAATCCTCAAAATTCTTGAACAACTGAAGAATTGGGACTTGTAGCTTTTCATTGTCACCTGGTATATTTTCGATTTTCTATCAAACATTTTTTTCAATTGCGTAAATATTTCAATTTTTCAGTTTTCCTTATAAAAACGTTCGATTTAATTCGATTTTCTTATTTGCATTTCCAAATTTATAATTGTCTCTATTTTTCCAATAATTTTCGTATCAGCTCCGTACAATTTGCAATTTTCTAATAGAATTTTCAGACTCTCCATTTAGCCTTAAAACTTTTCAATTAAGATCAATTTCCAACATCCAAACATAATCTATATAGAGACGGAACAAAATTGCCTCTTTATATCATTCAGTTGTTTGACAATTTTCATATCTTGGATTGACTGATTATTATTCCTAGTCTTGAAATTTGTCCGTTATAATGAGACAGATTTCTTTATTAAAAATTATGAAAAAAAAAGTCGTAATGGATTAAATAATAAATTTGATGATATTAAATCTGACATGAAATTAAAAAGCAATTTATGAAAATTGAAAAACTTGCATGATGTTTTTTTCCTCTTTCATATCTCCATTGGGAAAAATTAAAACCATCTATATATATATAGTAACGATGTTGACAATGAAGAAAACAGAAATAATAGCGAAACGGAAAACTCTATATTTGATAATAATAATGAAAATATGGAAATCTGTTTGTGACGTTATGAATGGGTTTTTCCTGGTAAATTTTTGATGATTCTTTCCGATTTTCCGACTTTTATATTAAAAAGTTCCTCCGACAAACATTCATTTGCTTAACAAATTCGATGCATAATGAGAATAGATGACAATAATAATATGTATTGATTATTGAAAATTTTGTATTATATATAGATTTATGGAAATTTGGAATTATGAAAATGGGTAAAAATGATTGGAAAAGTTTCTTCCATCACAATATTAAATAATTGAATTTCAATTTTTTATTTTTTTTATTTAACAATATAATTGTTGAATAATAAATTTCTATTGTATGTGGAAATTAAGTTTTCCACGATTATATCAATTTCCCAACACACACACATACACAACTTTTTGGTTTTTATAATTAAATAGGCCAAAACTGAAGCAATACAATTCGTCAATTATATAATAATTATATAAATAATTATAATTTCCACAAAAATATGGCTTCATCTTGGATGATAAATTAATTTTTAATTTAAACCAGAGGAATTTATTCTATATGATAAAAAAGCGTATTTATATAAAAATATGGCGCGAACAGTTGTATTTATGCGACTTTTTCATTTCTATTGGCTAAAAAAAAAATCACAGCTTTATTTGTGATTCTAAATTACGACTGCAACTGGAAAAAAATGAGTCTGCTTTAAAAAAAAATGACAACAAAAAAAAAACATGAATAAATTCTATAGTGTGTGTAGATTTAAATTAGGGAACTTAAAGCTCACAAACAGATTATCCTAATTGTCGATAACTTATACGTTTACAATGGATTTTCGTGGAAATTAATTGTCAACAAGTTATTAGAAGTGGAAATAATGTTAAGATTTTTGTTCGGAAATTATTAGATATTTTCAACTGTCATTTGCAAGAGATTTCGTTAAAGATTATAGAAAGACTTTTAAGAAATTTAATGATATCGTAAAGTTGAGAGTAATTTTAGATGGTATATAGAAATTGAACAAAAAACATCCTTGATTTATTTATAATTAGAAAATTTCCCAATTATAACTGATATTGTGGATATAATTGGGAAGTTAAAGAACCATTCCCATGTTATGATAGGCCAATGTATTTTCGATACAATAACTTATCTTGTGTTTCAATGAGTTTAGAGAGAAATTTGTTTAGAATTTTTCCCAGAACTTTCCTATAAAAATTTCCAATAAATAGGATTTTGAATGGAATTTGTATGTCGGAATTCGATTCAATTAATATTGTATTTTATGAGAAAATATTCAATTGTTGATTAGAATATCACCAGAAAGATAACAATAATAATAATATTTACTGTTAAAGTGATGCTTTCAAAATGCCATTTCATTCCAATTAAATTATAATTTCAATTATGTTTGCATACTCGTTTTCTAACAACCAACTGAATAGTTGTAATGGAAATATATCTTTGTTGGGATGTGTTTTTTTTTTTGCCTTTTCCAAACATATGAGAGAAAAACGAAATGAAGGAAAAACAGAAATGGAATAGTGCACATCTAGTGTGTTAACCCTCAATGATAATTAAAAAGCTGCAGATAGAAACGATTCTATAGCTATTTGGTTTCTTTTTAGAAGATTAAACTCATCTCTACTTACATTCTGTAATTGGATATAGAGCCACACACATGTGTTTGGTCAAATCATAATCGATAACAATCCCTTTATTATTGAAAAAAATAATAATACATAATAGAATTGTAACAATGAGTTAATAATTCTATATAAATTTCAGCTATAAAAAATCCAATATTTTTATCAAAAAAAAAACCAAATCCATTCCACTATACGATCATTGTTGTTGTCAGCAAAAATTGAAGTGTCGAATGATGTCAACCAAGGTATCGGGTGGAACATAAAAAACCGAAAAAACAAACATACAACAAATAAATACACAGATAGAGCTATATATACAGGCTGGTCCGCCAGAGGCTATATCCTTGTCTTGTAGGAACTCTGGTTCTAGTGGAGAGAAAAAAAATGCACTCCAAATATCACACTTTAAATCATCAAGTCCGGTTTTTTTTGGCACCCACTAGAGTCAGAATTACAAGACCAGGAAAACATCTGGTGGACCACTCTGTTTATATTCGTTTGAACAATGAAAAATCGGGGATGATTTGTTAGAGACGAACAAAATGTATGTTTGATAAATATCAATGACCGGAATCTAGTCGGTTTTGTTTCTACGATAATGTCAACAAGATTGTCTTTGAATGGGTTTCGAAATGAATTGTGAACAAATTATCTTCACTATATATGTCCGGTTAAAATAAATTAATTCGAGATAAAATCGAGTCTATATATTTTAGTTGAAATAATAATGGGAATTTCTATTTAATAATTGTGTTTGTTCAGTGACGAAGAAATTTAATGGAATTTATTTCTAAGATTCCACAATTATTGGCTCTCAATTGAATTTAGAAGAAGCAAAAAACAAGACAAGAAAATTGTAAAAATTTTAACAAAATATGGAATATCTGCTAATCCGGCCCTGGTTTTCTCCCCAAACTTGATTATAGTAGTGAGACAATGATCTCATCTGGTCCACTTATGACAATTCATTTAAATTTTTATAATTAGTACATGAACTCAATAATTATGCAGTTTGCACGCTAGCCCGGCGCATCCACCAATTTTTCAAAATATCTAATTATTCGCCGAAAGTAGGCCAAGACTAGCATCCTATAACTAGCTGTGTTCACACCATATTCCTTTAATCTATTTTATCCGCGTTGAGTAGAACCGTGTAAATAAAGCAAAAAAAAACATAAAAATTTGAACAAATAGAAAAGTTAGACAGAAATAATATAGGGAAAAATCACCAGAAATGGAATTTCTATTGAATTATGTCGTCCTTTGTCTTGGGAAATAACCCTATATTCTGGTTCTAATTCAAATAGCTGTGAAAACCAAAACCGCACCATCCAAGCGTTATATTTGTGATAGAGAATAAAATTCTAACGAATAAAAGATTAAAAACTATCAATACTTTATTACGAAAACCGTATATACAGAGAAAATTGTAAATATTCAAAAGCCGGCCCTGTCGGAAAGTTGTATTTATTAATATCGACTAGGGAAATCAATAAAAACGTCTTAGCTAAGCGAGAAAAAAAAAGCCAGCAACAACAACCCGGACTCATCATTTTTCCTTTATAGAATCTCCCAAAATAATTCCATTTAGAAAACAATTTCGGAATCAACGTCAATCTAACCGTTAAAAGAGATCTAACAACTGGTTATAGAATTATAAATAACTCACTTAAATAAACCTCTCTACACACACAAAAAATAAAATACAAATGACATAGCAGTATAGCGAGAACAAGAATTGAAATTTATTGTCTGTTGATGAGACGAAACACAAAGCAAAAGTTTCATTTGTATTTTCCTCGACTATAATATGTTATGTATTTCCTTGGAAATTCCAATTCTACATTTATATTTAGATTGGAATAAGTGCTTTTGTTTGTTTGTATAAAAATAAAGGGCTGGCTCTACTATACTATAAAACCATATAGAATGAGAATAAGACACGTGTCCAGTTCAAGTTTGAAAAGGGTAGGATTCTATTTGAATTGAACGAACTACCCCTAACTTTTGTTTAACCAAGAATAAACGACAACAGCACACACAACACACTATTATCCTTATCTAGTCGTTTAGATAAATGTTTACAATATTTATTAGTTTAATTTAACATAAATCTATATGATAAATAATTTGGATTATTGTTATTATTAACTGTTGTACAAATGGTGGTGGTTGTTTTTATTAACTATATAGAGTCGTATCGAATGTCCTAAATCTATACTGCTAAGAAGATATCCAAACAATCAAGGAATCTCTATTTTACTATTATTATTATTATTATTTTATAATACCAGTTTTGCTATAATTAAACAGTTCGATCATCAATAAGTAATAAACTATTGATTGGAGTTTGATCCCTCGTTATAGAACTTGAAGTAAATTTAGTTCAGTGGAACTATAAAGGGTATATTTTGGATATATATGTGTATAAAATATATCCCGCCCCTCCCCTATACTTCATTAAATAGTTAATTTATATTTCATGAAAGTTCTCGACAATTATTAGTTTCTAAAGATTCAAGAAACTTTAGGAATCTATGTAAGTGCGATTCAACACAAAATCTCTATCTTCATCCACATCTAGTTGATGTAATTATCGCAGTTTTTGGTGTTCTGAATTTATCAAGTAATTTCCATTATCAATTAACATTGCGTCTCGACAATTCGATAAACTTTTATCAATTCTAAAATAATTGAAGATTTCATTCAATTCTAAATTAATTGTTGAACTACCAGTATTTCGATTACTAATTACGTACATATATTCTATCAATAATAGAAATATTGAATTGGGTTTTTTTTTTATATGGGAATATGAAAGTGAGGAATTCTTCTATTCCATTATTCATATTTATTGTTAGTTCGAAAGAAGAAATGGAAAGATCTTTTCAGAATTGGAAACCGTAACTATTCTATAGATCGTATATAAGAAGACGAAAATAAAATAAAAAAATTAAATGAAATGAATAGGGCAATAACAGTATTTTCTATTTCGACATTTGAATATTTTTATTTTACTATTATAATAAAATATACTATAGATTTTTGCCTATTTGAAACTAGCTTTTGTGAAAATCTAATAATTCTCAATGTAAGAAGAATAAGTTTTCTACTAAGCCAATTGGAATTGTTTTTTTTTTTTTTTTTTGATGTCTGCAAGATCGAATCTGTATAAATCTTAATCCCAATTTTCATCCTCAACTCAATTTATCATTCTATAGAGTTTCGATTTTTTTTTTAACTCATTCACAAGGATCTCATACAGCAATGCCCAGAGGATTCTCAACGAAAAACTGCGTTTGAACAAAGTGTCCACACGTTCGGTACCCAGAATGTTGATTGACGAACAAACAAACAAAAAAAAAATTAGCAGATTTACAAAATAGAGCTGAAAATTTCAACAACTTCCATTGAAAATAAATAAAAATTTGCCACAAAACAACTAAATGAAGCGATTTAACGAACGTCTCTCTCATAACTGGATATCTCCAATGACCCAACATTTTCTGATTGTTTTGGGTGGACACGCCCATAGGTGTCGACTCAAAAGAGGTTTTACTGTAAGTAGTTATATGATACCGCTCCTGGCCCACTTTTCGGCGGGAGATTTGAATTTTTCATAATTGGTGGATGCGCCAGGCGAGTATGCGCGTTAGGGCGCCGATTCTGGAGCACGTTTTGGCGGGAGGCTTGAATGTTTAAATTTGGTGGATGCGCCAGGCGGACATGCGCAGTTCGTGCTGCCAACTCGCATCGAATTAAACGATTTCTCATTCCTGTCAGGATTTTTAATATTAAGAAAAAAAAAACAAATAGAATGGAATAACATTTCATTGAATGTAAATTATAATTTTTTTCTGTTAATATTATCGAATGGATTTCATTAAATTCCAACAATATCTGCTTAAGGTTCAAAATAAAATCTCGACCGACTATAATTAAATTTTGTATTCCCATTAGACTAAACTTTCCTAATTCATACATATATATATAAATATATATATATACTTTTGTATGTATATAGAACCGAATTTAATATTTCGACCTTAATATTTAATGTGAATGCACCTATTCGATTTAATTGAATCATGATTGGAATTTCTAGTTAAAATTAAATCGTAATTTCAAAGTAACAGTTAACCAAATAGTAATAATCGATTAAACTCTTTGTACAATTAATTTTCGTCGACTTTTGAAATTATTTGTTGTTTTTTTTTTTTTTGATAAAATTCTCCAATTAACAATACTTGATTATCGTAATTCCAACCGGATGAGACATAATAACGAGTTTTCCCTAGATAAACATGAAAAATGTATTCAATTTATATGGCATATAACATTGGAGAGTATAAAGGATATTATAAAGGATAATTAGGTCAATATTTAGACCACGACAAATATTGCTTGAAGCTGGCAAAATTGAATTGTCTATACCCATGATAATAGTATGCCTTGTGTGAGTGATGCATGATAATGTCGGATGCTCCATCCTATTTCATCCACAGTAATAATAAAATATTTTATTGATAATAAAAAATAAAAAAAAAATTGTCTATTATTAAATCCAAGAGTGGAGAATGTTGCAATTAGAAATAGGTTTCAGTTCCATGGTTATTTTCATTAATTTCCCGATTTGATATACGACCAGTCAGCATTCTAGTTGACAATGACGTGATTAAGTGTATTCCCCCTATATCATAAATTATCGTACTTATATTTTAAAATTTTCATTTATTATTTTAATTTTTTTTTTGAATTTGTGAGTGTGTTTGCAAATGATATGAATCGATTTGTTAGAATTTCACTGTTCCTCGTTTGGAATAAATGAAAAACTATAGATTTAATGGATAATAAATAACACTAATGATATTCTTTCAACTGCAAAGCAAAATAAAACTAATAAAAAGATTCGTGGGAGTTAAATAGGAAGATAGATGGAGAGAGAGAGAGAGAGTATTGGAAGAAAGACTAATGGAGATGTCTATTTCCAATTTCTCTAATAAATTTGTTTGAATTTTTTTTTTTCGTAAAAAAAGATAGAAAAAAGTAAAATTGCTAGTTTTGTTACTTATGACGAACATCAAACTGAAACAATGTTGTTTTTGTCTTATTCAATGAATTGTTAATAAAAGCGACTCGTATAATTTGATTAAAAACAGGACCGGCTTAGTCCATGAATTGACAAAACTACTAGGAAATGGAGAAACTCTATTTTAAATTCAATCCAAAAATTCTTACTGGAAGCGAAATTATTGAATTTTCAATCATGATCTAATTTGCCAAGTTGACTGTTAATTGGAAGCCATAAAAATGAAGAGGCTGATTTTCCTTGAGAGCTTTCAGAAGTCGACAGAAAAAAAAAATCGGAAATTGAATATGTGGGTAATGCACTTGCGAAATTCTGGAAATTGGCTTCAAAAATTAACAATTTTTAGAGGAAATTTTGAATTTTGAAGTAGAATATAGTTGACAAAAACCTACCAAGTTGAAACTCCAAAGTTGGAAATAAATCGAAAATCGTGAAAATTTCATGGAAACAAAGCGACCTGGTTTTTCTTAAAAGCTTTCAAATCGACGAATAATCGTTGACGAAATGAATAAATAAAATAATATTGAACTCCTAATTTTGGAACGATGAAGCAAAATAATTAAAATAGTCGTTTGGAAAATTGAAAATTATATTTAGAAAAAAAAATTACTGAAAAGAAAAGAAAGACTGAAAATTAGCTTCAGTTCAGAGAAGAAAGAAAACATAATTTTCTACTTAATTGAATTATTCTATAAAATTAAATAAATTTTCTTGTGGGGAAAAAAAGACAATTCAACAAACTGCACATTTTTCTCATAATTTATAAAGCGATTCAATTAGGAAAAATTCACAACTGAAAATTAACAGGTCGGTGGTGAAAAACCGTAATGATGATAAGTGTTTAGAGTGGGCAGAAACAACTGGAAATAGGACACTCCTATTTGCTTCCTTTCTACAAACAGAAAAAAAAACAAAACAAATACTTCTGTTGTTTCACGAATTAATATATAATTGTTAAAATTATATTTTTGTCTAGCTGACTAGCGAGAAGCTCACAATTTTCTGAGGAAATTCTAAATAATTAAATGACGAATGTGGAGTTCTTATTTTGGTTAATTTCTCGAAGCCGGTCCTGTTGAAATATGTTTCTCTGATAATTTTTTTGGAATGTTACTCAGACCAAATAAAAGGTTGATATAAAAGAGGAATGACACAATATAACATCGATAATGAGTTCTGTATACCCATAGGATAGAGTGAACAAACGGCTTGAACTAAAACTTAGTTGTTTTTTAAAAGATTGATATGGCCAATTTCGAAAACAATCCAAATAAATCCAAGCCAATGCAAACAAGTCCCTAGCGACTAAGACTCTATATATAATCTTGAAATTTTTATATATGTAAATCTATCCTATTTCTTCTATCTATCTATCTCACTTGAAAAAATTTCACATTCAATCAAATTCAAATGTTGTCAACATTTCCAGCAATAAAATCGATTTTTTTTTCTGGTTCTATTTTTCGTTTTTTATTTCACTCGAATGTAGTGCAAAAAATGAACAATATCGTGATGACAGCTAGTAATATGAAAGATTAGAAACGAGGAAAAAATTAGACGGAAAAACAACTGGAAAACAGACGTGCAACGCGAAAGAGACTGCCTTTTTTGTGTTATTATTTTTTTTTTTTTAATTTCTCACAAAACCCTTTAAATAATAAAACCCCTCTAAACTCTCTTATGTGTATATCTATGTCTGTATAGTATGTATGTTTGTGTGTTGTTCTCTCTTTCATAGAAATTTAATCTCCCACAGCATATTTGCCATTTTTTTTTCCTCTCATCTCGTTTTTAATTAAATCGTTGCTACAAAATCGATTCCATTAAGTGGTTTTCATTGTCCACATTAAACAAGTTATGTACCAACAATAATATAAACATATACCAACGTATATATTTTTGTTTGATGTTTTTTTTTTACTAATCATTTTTATGTTCACTAAGTCTCTACTCACAATCAGTTTGTTGGAATACTCATTACAATATGTTGGTGGTGTTGTTTTTTTTTTTTGCAATTTGACCCTAACAAAAAC
>JAZBGX010002609.1:0-12233 GCA_037414775.1 Zonitis immaculata | reverse complement strand
TAAAATTGGAGATAAATTTATTTTATGATGTGAGGAAAAGTCGGTTTAGAATCGTAAAATTCCAATAGAAACCGTACCTATTCGAGAAAATATTTCGATTTTTCCATTCGATATTTGTTTATAACGAACTCATTATAACCGACTATAGACATAAAACACGGTATTTTTCAGTCTTTAGGAAAAAGTTTCTATTGAAAGAAACAATCAAGTAGATATGGTAGAGACCTATAATTTGTATTTAATTTTTTCCTAATAATAAAAAGGGCGTGTTCATTAAATGTTGATTAAATTATTACAGTTTTTAACTTATAATTAAGTGATAATAAAATTTAACAAAATTTTCTAGTATTAGTAGAGTGTGTACAGTGGGAGAAAATAGGCGCAGCTATATATTATATTTTTAGTTGGTTAATTATTATTAATAAATGATCATTTAACAGTTTCAATTAATTTTTTTCTCTAAATTATTTAACAATTATTATTTAAAATTTATCATTCTATCCAATGTTCAGTTATTGCTGATTCTGATTATTAATCTAAAGTAGTTTTTAATTTGTTTACTTAATTAACACCGATCTTTTGTGTTTTACAAATTATAATTAGAAAATCTTTTCAATTCTATAATTTTTATTGGTTATAATTTAACGCTATGCAATTATTTCACAATTCCAACTATAACTTTTAATAATTGAGAACAAAACAAAAGAAAGAAAATTAATATATTTGATTTATTATTGTTTTATAAGTTCATTCCGATCGTGCATTTTGTTTCTCTCAAGGATTAATTTTGGATTTGAGTCGAGAAAAATTTGATATTTCGACCAATAAAATGGGCGTGTTGCTGCTGCTGCTGCTGCATTCCCAAATAATTCATTATTATATTTTTCTTTCATCTCCAATACGTGTGGAATTGAAAATAAATGAATCAAGTAGTATTGAAATATGAAGAAGGTCACTTGTGGTTTATGTGGTTTCAATTCTGAATTACGATTATCTTTATATAATTAAAGAAATATTAAAACTGTCTACTTACTTTAGTTTGAATTGGAAAATTCTCTATTATTATGATTTAATCATATGTTGTCTTGATTGAATCATCATCATTATTATCGCTACTTGTTGTAAAAATGACCATATTTGCTTTTATTATTTATTATTTCAAGTTGTGATGTCATTTAGTTGTATTAAATTCGATATTTACCATCTCCATTCTCTACAATATTTATATATGATTAAAAAAATTATTTCCTTTTTTTATATCGGACGTCCCATCGAAACGAAAACATTCCTGAATATTTCCATTAATCGAATTCCAATATTTATCCATTATTTAGATTAAAACAAAACGTAAATTCTTCTCATATCATTCAAATGATGAATCGATTCATGTTAATTCTACTGATAATAATTGAAATTCAATATTAAATTGATTTTCCTATAGACCAAACTAGTTAGCTTTGATACAATATCGAAATTCATTTGTTTTATTACATCATTAAAAAAAAATAATACTTTCAATCACGACCATCATAACCTCAATTGGGTAAACTATAGCAACAAAACAAATGAAGTTCGAGATCAATCCAAAGCTAACTAAACATTCTTTTTTTTTTCTTGAAAATAGATTGAGAAGAAATTTATTTTTGAATAAAATCAAATGGGACACACAGGTGCATAAATTCAGGTATAATTGAATTACTCAAACATTGGCAATGTTACAAAAATCAAAATATAAATAAAAACTAGTCATCTACTACTGATGATGATAATTATGATGATAAACTACTATAATATCATCATCATCAAGATTTATTGTTGTTATTGACAATTTAGAATTTATGTAAATTGAAATGGTAATTTATTAATCAAATATCTGATTTATTCCACGTAAATGTTATTGTTCATATTATTAGAATTCAGGATAATTGTCGAAAATTCTATATGTTTAATTTAGCGTTATGTATGCGGCTGTTTTATATAATTTTATCACACCATATGGCTCTACCACTTCAACTATATCGAGCTTCTTCTTCTTCTTGTTGTTTCTTAAATAAACAACAAGAAATTCATTATAAGACATGAATTAGACTTTTTACAAATAATAATAATTAATAATACAAAAAAATTAAGCTTGGTGTTACTTACATTGATTGAAGTAGGCCATGAGAAACAGCGGTAGTTGTAAAAAAAATGATTGTCCATTGTCTGAGCAGATTGTTGAAGATTTTGTAATATTTGTTTTATTATCACTATTATTATTATTAATAATAATAATAATAATAATAATAATAATAATAATGATGGATGATCCTGTTTATGGCAGTAATAAGGATCTTTGGTCGAGGATCTTGTCTGATTTTCCATTTTCTCGAACTAAGGAGAAAGTGTTTTTTTTTTTAATTGAAGAGAAATCTTTTATTTCGTATCCATTTTCAATTTCAATATACTTGTTATAGATTTTCTCTAAATAATGTTTAAATAAGGAAATTTGTCTGTTGCGCTGATGGTACCATGATGATCACATTTAGAAAACGTACAAATATAGAAGTGAAATTTTTCTCTAATAATTCCAATATTTAATTATTTGATATGTAAATAATAAATTTTTCAAATTCAATCATCTCTAGAAAGTTTGATTATTTCACCCTAACCACATTCAATTTTTCATAATCGATCAGGCCCGAATCTAAAAATGAAAATTAGATTAATAAATGAATGTTATCATTACTTTCCAGTTTTCATTAAAACCAATTTCTATCGAAACCAAAAATTTATTGATTATTTGGAAGAGAGCACCTTTAATTAAAATTTCAAAGAGGGCTAACCAAAACCGCTTAATCCAGCCCTGTACGAATAATTGAAAAGATTCACAAATATGACATCATCTACAAATTGAATTATTCAATTCTGTCACATTATTTTCAATATATATTTACTTTTAATAATCGATTTTCTGTTTTGTTTTTTTTTGTTTGAGAAGATAATAGAAAGGGGATTGTTGTATTTAGTGTTAACTTCTTCCATTTTTATCTTTCGAGTGAGGGCATCAGCCTCCTGATGACTTTCAAAGTTAAAAATAATCACATTTAGTTTTATATATATATATATATATATATATGCAATGTGTGTGCCCAATATTGTTACAAAACGGGTGGAAGTCGTATATTTTCTATTCCCGTATCAATTTATTACACGATTTAGATCAGTGCTTCATAAACCTTTATATTCATTAATAATAATAGTTTTCAATTGTATATAATACCATGACTATATTTCCTGGAATTCACTTCAATTTTTGGACGAAATCCTGAAATATAAAAAAACATAAATTTGTTTGACAACCACTGTTTTCTAGCCTAATTAATCAAACCAACTGAAAGTAATATAGCCAACTAGTCAAGTGAATTTACATTTAATTGTTGTTGGTTGTAAAATATAATAAATGTAACCATGTGTATGTATTTGCCAATTAAAGTTGTTTTATGCGTTTGGAAGTTGAGACAATAACAGAAAAGAAACAACAAACATCCTAGTAGTAGCAATTCAACTATATAACAAACATTATTATTGTCAAACGACACATATAGCCTTAATAAATTTCAGCTAAACAACATACAATAATAAGGTTATTTAGAATACCATTTTTAGTTTAGTTGTTTTTTTTTCTTCTTCAATGTATTAAACCACATCTTCTATTCTATTAGATTGTTGGGAAATATTGATGTAAATGGACAATTTTTCCATATACTATTCCATTCCCATTATTTGTTCCTTATTCCATTTAACTAAAAATAATGTAGTTTTTATAGCATGACCTCTCTCACTCTTTGTGCAATTTGCTTTTATGGTATGTATAGTTTACCTTTAAATGGTTGTTGGTGGTTGATTACGTACAGGAAATGGTTTAATACGGTACCTTTACTTATAACACCATTATAGATTGTTTGAAATAAATAAAAGAAAAATTGCTGTTATACTTTTATAGTGGGACATGTTTAGAACAATTTTATTCGTTATTTATTCTTGTTTCCATTAAATTCAAATCAAACTTCCACCATAACCTATATTTGGTAATTTCCATTGCCAATTTGATAGAAATAAAAAATAAATTCACTTAATAGAATTATGGTGTCAGAATTTTAAATTAGGTAATTTGATTGGTTCAAATTAAGCGCGAAATTTAAACTTAATTAATATAATAATAATAATTAACATTTAACGATTTTTTTCTCAAATATTATATTTGAATAAATCCTTAATAAAACAATTTAATTTAAATGTCAATAATAGATAATTTATATTTTCCTCTCTGTTGATGATTTTAGTATAAAAATATGTCAATTCAATTATTTCTGTTTTAATAATCATCGTAATATTTATTACACAAGTCAAGAATTTTTTTTATTTCAAACCATGTAGGAGTTTAGAATTAAATTTGCCTAAAGATATTATTAATAAAATTATAGTTTTTCTTTTGTTTATTTTAATATTTAATAATTGTGTTGTTGGCGTAATTTTTCCATATTTTACAAGAAAAACAAACTTGTAGCAGATCTATTATTCATAGATTAATCTTTCGTTTGTTTTATTCCTATATTTACATAATTTGAGTTATTTTTGTAATGTTAGATAGGTGTTTGAATAGAGTTTATCATTGGAATATGTTGTTGCTTTAAACACTTCCATAATAAAAAATTGAAAGGAGATAGTTATTATTCCATGGCTCACTGGATTCGATGACAATCTCTCTGAAATTATGAAATTTATCTAATTATTATCGAAAAAGGGAAAATTAATTAATATTTTGTAATTTGGTCGAATTGAATTTCCATCAAAATAGTAGCAAATTCGATATATAGTATAACATTATAATTATAAATATATCATAGCTTTATGCAGGGCCGTCCTAAGATATTCGGCGCCCGTGGGCTACTAAAAAAATGCGCTCTTCTTTATCAATAAAAATTGCCGCCCTCAAAAAGCTTGTGCCTCTGTGTTATAGTCCATTCAGCCATGTAGCTGGGGTAGTCCTGGCTTTAAGGATGTTTTTATTGAATTTTGGGTGGAAATTTTTACATGGGAAGCAAATGAGAAATTTTCTATTCTATTTTAAAGACTCATTATTGTTGAATAATTGAAACTTACTGAAAGATGTACATACATTTATTCTTTTCCATCATCTCTTTGGGAGATCTGTTTGAATAATAATAAATAGTGTGTTTTGTTTTAATAATTAATCTATTTTCAAATAATTACTAAAACAATTGAACGATGAAATTTAGATAGGACGATGACCTGATTAGTTGTTAATAAAAATTGAAAATTGATAACCATTGGAAATTGTTTTGTGTTATTTTCGCGGTTCAACGTATTCTGCTGAGGGCATTAAAATTTTTTGATACGGCTCTGATCAACAGATAGTCTCTGATTATAAATAATTATGATTATCGTTTTTATGGAATAAATAGTGCAATAATAAGCGTCTTATTGTTAGTTGTTCAATTCCTATAAGTATATCAAATTTCGAATTTTCTTCTTCCACATTTAACAATGGAATTACCATTGAATTTGGTTTGTTGTTTTTACCGATATTTATAAAATAAAGAGACAGTCTCGACCTACAACTCTATAGGAAGTGGGTGTGTGTGCTGGTTTTATTATTATTGACAATCAAAGCTGCTGTCACAGTCTCGATTGAAAACACCCATATCCTGTACCATCATCGAAACTTCCAATTAATTTTCGAATAATTAACGATGAAAATTTTTCGAAATCACCAAAAAATTATCAATTCCTATCATTCATATTTATCTATTTATAAGAATTTTAAACATTTGGTGTGTATCTTCTTTGGGCGGTGTAGAGAGTGTTGTTGTTGTTGTTGTTGTTATTATTGTTGTTACAACATTTCCGAAATAAGGCCGAATTTCGGTCGATTCATTCTACAATTTCCGCTATGTATATCTTTAGATTTCTATCATTTGTATCGTTCGAAATCGAGATAAATGCTAATAATGGTGAAATCGTCGTTGTACATACAACGCCAGTTACCAAATTTTTCACTCTCTAAATCTTAGGACACGAACGTCTTGTTCAGAATTCATCCTTCTAGAACGTTTTGTTATTCGGGATATTTATGCGAAATTCTTTGACTCCTACATCGAATTGACCGATCATTTTTCATAACAATAATTATGTAACGGAAGCGTTTTCTTTCAACTCTCTACAACTACCTTTGAATTTAAAGTTTTAGATTTATCTTTCGGCTCGGGTTTTTAAATGATTTCAACATCAATCAACTACCAAACGACTATTTTTCATTTAATTAGATATAATTATAATTAATGATTATCAAATTATTAATAATAATAATAATAATAAGAAAGTGTATATCGTTTTATTTTACATATTGTATAAATTTATGGGTATATAATTTGAACCATTTTGATGAAATTTAAACAACCAAGATATTGTTTCATTGTTAAATATAAAAAAAGCTATTTACAATTCAATAGAGAAAACAAATTAAAAAGGAGAGAATTTGTTCTCATCATTGAAATGATAGGTGGAACTGATACGAATAGTTTTTTTCAAAATTCATCATTCATTTGAACGAAAAAAAAAAAACAAAACAATTCTTGGAATAATTTTATAAAATTTAAGCTTTATCGATGGAAGATCATCGATCTTTTTTTTGTTCCACTACAAATATTTACGTACGAACACGCTTATTGTTAATTTTGTCGACCAGACGACAGTTTAATTTTCACATTAGTTCCAATTAAATTGTTTGTCTTTGTGGAATACGTCGCGATATTAAGCCAAACAGATAAAGCTAGATTCACACTCTATTCTAGTACAACCCTCACATAATATAGGTTAATACGTCGCAGTGTGCACGTACCTTAAACATTTACAACTGTATATATATAAAACTTAATTTTTTTGATGTATATTGTGTAATTTTTAATTGTTTTTTGTTTTAAATTCTAATTATAGAAATTGCCAAGGTCCGGGCTAGTTTATTTCAAATAAATGGCGTTAAAAAGGAGCCACTTGTATTACCGGAAGCTGATGGTCCAGTTACGACGCTTACAGAAAAAGTTTATGTGCCAGTTAAAGAACATCCAGACGTATGTTTTGTTGTTGTTGTTGTTGTTGTTTTGATTAATAATTGTATTTTATTATTATAGTTTAATTTTGTGGGGAGGATCCTGGGCCCACGAGGTATGACAGCCAAACAGTTAGAACAAGAAACAGGCTGCAAAATAATGGTTAGAGGGAAGGGCTCAATGAGAGATAAAAAGAAGGTGCGTTCTATCTCCACAATATAGATGACAAAAAAAAAAAAAACAACTAATTCTTTTGTTTTATTATTTTTGTTAATTGATAATACTTCCATAAATAATTAGTATTATTATTATTATTATTATTATTATATAATTGTGTTGTTGTTTTTTACGTATTATATTTCCGAAATTTCGAAATTCCAAATTTAATATTGGCTAAACTCCAGTATATAGTAATTTTCAGACGACTTCAGGTGTTTTCAGTTTTGAATCTAAATTACAAAATAAATGAAAAATAAAAGGTTAAAATTAGAAATGTTGTTGTTGTTGTTGTTCGCGTGTAATGGCTGACTGTAGTAGTCACCATTACCAACCAATGAACCAATAGTATTGTCTGGAAATTTTCAATATAAATTAACTTTTTTGTGTATTTTCTTGAAAATAAAAAAAAAATACTAACGATAATTTTCTTCTAAATGCTATCTGAAAACAGAGATCTTCCATTTTATAGTAAGTCGATAATAATTTGTCTTATTGTTCGTGTTTTTTTTTGTTCTTCCGGATAAATTAATTTGCCATTTGCTTCAATATTTAGGAAGACCAAAATCGAGGAAAACCTAATTGGGAACATCTATCAGATGACTTACATGTACTTTTAACAGTTGAAGATACCGAAAATAGGGCACAACTCAAACTACAAAGAGCAGTCGAAGAAGTTAAAAAATTGCTAGTACCTGTAAGTCCTTTTTCCATAATATTCATCAATCACACTTATTTTAATACGTTTTTATTTTCGAATAGCAAGCAGATGGTGAAGATGAGTTGAAGAAAAGACAATTAATGGAACTTGCCATAATAAATGGAACGTATAGAGATTCCAGTTCAAAAGCAGCATCAGCAACCGGTATGTCATAATCTTAGAAGCTGTCTTCACACTACACTAATAAATTGTTATTGTATAGCTTGTGATGAGGAATGGCGGCGTGTAGCTGCTGCAGCTGCTGAAACACAACGATTATTATCACCAGCAATACCTGGTATAGCTACACAATTACGTACACCAGCAACACCATTAGGTGCACCATTAATATTATCGCCACGTATGTCTGTACCAACAACAGCCGCATCAATATTAAATGGTTCAGCACCACCAGGTTCATTATTATCACCAGCTGATGCACATGGTCTAATTTATACACCATATGCTGATTATACGAATTATGCTGCATTAGCTGCATCACCATTATTAACTGAATATGCAACAGCTGATCATTCTGGTGGGTTATTCGCTCGTTGATTTTTTTTTTTAAATATAATTTCATTAAATTGCATAATTAAGAGAAAATTACAAAAAAAAAGTCAAATATTATCAATTATTATTAATTTTTTTTAGTACTTAGTGTAGTAATTCTTAAGGAAATTATTGTCTTATTATTGTAAGTTACTTAGTAGCGATCTAGTGTTGAATTGTAGAACTAAACTTAGTTCAACGACAAACCAATAGATGGCCGGTTATAGTAACTTACATTGCTTCGACTACATATTTTAAATATTTGTATAAAAAGAAATTGGATCCGGATTATTTTTCTGGATATAAAACGCATTTCTTCTTCTTTTTTTTTTAGTCACATTTTATTATTATTATTCTTTTGTTTTTAATTAAACAATTATTCTGTGATAATTTTGACCGCGTTTATTATAATAGCACGGTTGATTTATATAATTTAATTCAAACAATCAAAAAATTAGGGTGTTTTTTTTTTTTTAAAAAATTGATAATTTAATTTTTCTCGTTGTTTCGTCGTATTATTTTTTATTTAAACAAAAAAAAACAAAAGTCATAGGTGTATATTTGTTTTTTCTTTTTCTTTTTAGATTTTATTAAGACTATATACATATATATACCCTTCTGGTCATTCAAACAATAGTCACATTAATAAATACAATGGGTGGTCTAAATTTCTAAATTTTAGGTTATTTATGGTGGAAATAATTTGGATCACCTGTTAGATAATAAATTTGTTTATGAAACAAAAACAAAAATCGGTTTTTTGTACATACGTTTTACAAATATTCTACATACAGATTACTTTATATTATTATAAATATTATTTAAAAAAAAAAGAAAAAATGGTTATTATAGATAGATAGAAGCATTTATTACGGTTACCGTTAGGATTGATTCTATAGAAGCATTTTTTTTTTTTAAATGAGAATCAATCTTGTATATTGTTTTGATTTTAGTAAATTCGTATAGATGGCGTTCTGTTTGTTGTTGTATGAAGTAATCTATCGAAATGGACATACGTTATTGATTCTTGATTTAATCATATTTATTGTTTCAACTGTTTTATTTAATTTAATTTTTTTTTTAATAATAGATGAAAATTCGTTCAGTGCTTTAATTGTGTTTTTAAGTAGCTACAAAGTAGTTTAATTTTTATATTCTATTATTATTATTAGTATTGATTATATTGATTAGTGTTTTTGAGTGATTTTGCGACCAAATTATAATTAAAATAGAACAATTCTGTTAAATTTGCAAACATAGAAATCAAATTATAAATTGGTCGTGTTATTAGTTTGTTATTTGACGAAAAGAAAAAAAATTCCATCACTTTCAGGAGACTGTTTTGCTAATGACAATTAATTAAAATTAAATTTTTTTTTTTATTTAAATGTTGTGTATAGGTGCAGCAGCGGCTGTTGCTGCGAAACAACGCAGACATTTGGGACAGATTAGGGAGCATCCGTACCAAAGAGCTGGTGCTCTATCTTAAACCCTTAAATTTTTTTGAATATTTTAAAAAACAAAAAAAAAATAAACTAAAAGGTTAGTTATATATATTTTTTCTTAATTTATTACAGATGTTTGCCAGTTTTTTTTTTTTTTATCCTTTGTGTGTCTCTCAGTGTGGAATTTACAATAATTGTATATGTTTATTATTATTATTTTTTTTAAATCATTGAATTTATGATTCTCAAAAAAAAAAAATCAAATCAGTATTGAACGAATCGTTTATACATGCGGGTTGTGACACATACGTACTAATTTTTTTTTTTAAATTTGGCAACAAAAAAAAACAATTAAGGGAAGAAGAGAGAATAATTTGGTTACCAATTACCTCTAAAAGTTATAATGTTAACGTTAAACGTTAATGTAAAACGTAAAATTCAAAACGTACCTCAATTATATAATAATTATATTATATACAGTGTGTGGTGAATGAGCTAGTCGTGTTTTTTTTTTTTTGAAAATAACTTCTTTCCTTTAATTGTAAATTGTTTCAATTCTGATACGTATGTTTTAGAAACATTATATAAATATAATTTTATATATTTACACACACACACACACATTAAAACAACATTTATATAGTACATTATATATTTTTTGTATGTTGTTGACTTGCGCCAATGTGGAAGAAAATATATTTATATAAAAATGAAATGATTTTTTATTATTATTATTATTATTATTTATACAAAACCCTTTATAAATATTTATAACTAATTAATCAAAATAATTATAGAAATTATTTATTAATAATATTGATGATGCATTAACACTTTTCCATATAAAATTTTCATAACTACTACTTCTAATATTAATTCCACATGGCCAAGTAAACTAATGTATGGTTGTTGATGATGATTGTATGATTGTGTTCATATAGCACTATATTAAGAGCCAGTTGTTGCAAATTAACATTTTTGATATAACAAGCACTGTGATTGTTGAGTTTCTTCAGCTATGTTTCTAGCACCATCATCTTTTGTTTTTTTGTTTTGTTTTTTAATATAGTCTATAGAACACTATCGTTTTGCAATTATTAGAATCACACTATTTATTTATTTTTTTAATATAATACAAAAAAAAAACTGAGAGATTTTCAAATTTTTTAATAGTCTATGTGTATGTCATAAATTTGCTCTAATTATTATTCCAGTGTCATTTGCATGAATTCAGATAATTTGGGGGAAACCCCAGCGCATGTGCACATTTCATATTTCTTTATTTCCATAAAAAAAAAAAACAAATGACACTGAAATAATTCAAGTAATTTACGATATAAATTTTTTTTTTTAATTAAATTATTATTATAATATTTGTGCCCGTTGGTTATAGCTCAGATACAAAATTTTACTAACAAACTGTTTTTTTTTCTTTTTCTTTTCTTGTTAACACACCTGGTTGCCCGGCCTGTAGGCTTGGAGTGCTAACTTGTTCACCTGCGCCTCCACACTCCACTAACGGAAAACACCGGACCATCTGAGGTAGCGGTACGTCTAACCATTTTTACATCACTAACAAACAAACAAACAACAATAATCACTTAAATCATCGTGGACAAGAAATAATTTAGTTACATAACTATCTAATAATAATTAAATTAATGTAAAATTCAACGGATTTCATTTCAATTTGAACGCATGTGCGCTTAGCCATTATTATCGAAATCAATGCACATGCGTATTCTGTGAATCTCCACTCATTTTTTTTTTTTAAAGTAATTAATTATTTATTAAAAAATTATAAGAATCTCGATTGATAATTCTCAAAAAATTGATCTGAAATATCCGTCAAGTTTTACTAATTGTTTTTTTTTTGTAGTTCTTTATTATTAAAAAAAATTGAGTAAAAAAAAAATATTAGTGATAAAAGCAATTTTACTAATAATAATCTCTGTAAAGTACAAAGAATTTTACAAGTGCCAATTCTATTAAAATCATGCACATGTAATGTAAATTTTGACAAAAAAAAAATAATCAAAAAATCAGTAAAATTACAACAAGACAATTTCATATACATAGATATTTTTTTTTCTAATTAACAATTCTCAACTTACATTATTTGTACTTATAACTAGAAATTCTCTTGTTGTAACGATTTACAAATAAATTTTGAGAAAATTATAAGGTAGGTATGTTATTATTATATAA
>JAZBGX010002608.1:0-12233 GCA_037414775.1 Zonitis immaculata | reverse complement strand
AGCGAAAGAAAAACGAACACTTAATTCCGCATTCAGCACCAGTGGCGACATCTAGCGGACAAAACTTTAACCACCACGCCCGGCGCATCCACCAAAATTTCACCAAGTGGGCCAGAACCCGCATCATATAACTACTAATCTCGGTAAAAACCTTAATAATTTTTGAAATCTCGCTTCTATGATAAAAATTATACTCCTATGTTAAAGATTTTGTGACAAAAATTCAAATTATTTTAAAATTAACAACGTTTCGGCTAAAATTTATACTTCTATGATAAAGGTTTGGTGAAAACAATCCAAATTATTTTAAAATTACCAACGTTTCGGCTAAAATTTATACTTCTATAATCAAGATTTGGAAAAACGATCCAAATTTTTAAAATTAACACTTTTTCAACAAAACTCGTATTTTTGTTGGTCAAACTTGGTAAAAATCTTAATAATTTTTGAAATCTACAATTCTATGATAAAATTTATACTTCTATGATGAAGATTTGGTAAAAGCGATCCGAATTTTTAAAATAAATTCTTTTTTAACAAAACTCTTATTTTTGTTTGTTTAACTTGGTAAAAATCTCAATAATTTTTGAAATCTACATTTCTATGATAAAATTCATACTTCTATGTTAAAGATTTGGTGAAAACAATCCAAATTATTTTAAAATTAACAACCTTCCGGCTAAAATTTATACTTCTATGATGAAGATTTGGTGAAAACAATACAAATTATATTAAAACTAACAACGTTTCAGCTAAAATTTATACTTCTATGATGAAGATTTGGTAAAAACGATACGAATTTTTAAAATAAACACTTTTTCGACAAAATGCATATTTTTGTTGGTCAACTTGGTAAAAATCTTAATAATTTTTGAAATCTACACTTCTATTTTCCAGAAATCGCGACCGATTTAAGAGACGTATTGACAATTTGGAATGTGTTTTATATTCTATATTAAATGCAGAGCATCGTCGGAGTGTTTATCAAGAGAGATTTGAAACGCGTCAATAATTAAAAGCTACAATTATAAATACATTTGAATAATAAGATGTAATTTTCTTTTAATTTTATTTATTTCATCTATACATTTCAAGTTAAATCTCTGTTACTAATCTAACTGTTGTAGGAATTATCGTATCCAAGCCATTTCACCAGCATTTTGCTTCCCTTCCGCCTGATAACCTTCTCCACAAGAAATACATCAGGATATCTAGCTTTTTGAAGCTCTTTTTCATAGAATCCACCAATTATCTGTTCTCCTTTTCCATCTTGTAGGAGATATGTTGTTGGGTTTGTTAGTTGAACTTTTCTGATAGTAAAGATTTCATTGGACCAGTTCGGTGTATATCCTTTATCAAATAAGCCCTTATATTTACTTAATTTCACGTGATCGCCGACAGCAAATTTATTTTTGATATTTGCTATTTTGATATTGGTGTAAATATCCCTTAGTATATTCCCTTCGTTATATTTGTTAACTTGTGAAGGTTTCATTCTTATGGTTCTATGATATCGATTGTTATAACTATCAACAATTTTTCCTAGTATGTTCAGCCATTTATAGTGACCTTGTAAACTGAACTGTTTCCACATGAGTGTTTTTAATGTTCGATTAACTCTCTCAACTATTGCTGCTTTTTTCGTGCTATATACGTTATAGTGATTTATCTTGAGATCCTTCATCAGCTTTTCAAAATCACTATTATAGAATTCCGTTCCTTGATCCGTCTGTATGTTTTTCGGGAATAAATCGAGTTTTTTGATAATGCTACTCATGGCAGTTGCTACGTCCTTGGCTGATTTGGTTTTTACAGGTCTGGCCCAAACGTATTTGGAAAAGCAATCTATCACCACAAGAATGTACTTATAACCTTTATTTACACGAGCATATGGAATCATTTCAACCAAATCTGCTTGTAATGTTTCATTGAGCCCCCTTATAATAGTTCGACGCCTCTTGAAGTTCAACCTAACTGGTTTATGTAGCTCATTCACAATCTCATTTTTCACATTTATCGTTTCGCCCGTTCTTCTTTTGGTTATAGACATTATTCACTGAGTAATGGTTTCTCAGATAAAACTGATTGAGACTCAAATCGCACTGGTAATTTTATAACGATTTCGGCATATATGTTATTGACGTTTTCGCTACTTCCATTCCACTTGAATGAGATGATATCATTGATATTAAGTCTCATGTTAACAAATTTTTCTCTTGTAAAATCTTGATTGTTTATGCAAAATATTATGTCATCATAATTGATTTCGGCCTGCTCAACAGTACCGTTCTGTAAAGGAAAGGTGTAGAAACTCAAACCATTTTTCAATATGTAAATGTCATTTCTAGTTTCACTCGAATTGAACTCCAATAATATATAATAAAACATGTATTTTGACTCCTCTAAACCTTGCGCTTCAACTGAGCGATGATCATGCTTGAATATGTGTCGTCCAAACTTGTCCAAAGTCATCTCAAGCAATAATACCAGCTTCGCGGAGTTCTTCTATAATCGAGACTATTTCGTTATTGTGACCCGTATTGCCGGCTGCCTGTGATGAGACTAACAAGCGAAGCCTTTCTACAAGTTCATTTGGATCGTCCCACTATACGTAATCAACAGGATCATCATTTATTTCCTTGATCATTCCTTGACCAATTCGCTTATTGGTTTGATGCTGTGCCTTCTTACTCGCATAGAATGGACCCACGACTGATTTATATTCATCTGATCGTGTTCCCATCAAGTGACCATTAGGGTCAAAATTTCTCCTTGCTGCACTGGTCATTTCCAAGATCTTGGCATATATTTTTTTGTCATCTTTTGTAAAGTGTTCAGGATTATGTTTAAACATTAGTTCGTAAAGACCTGGTGTGCCAATGAATTTGTGGTCACGTATTATGAAGTCAGCTCCATCGAACTTTACTTCAGAGTTTCCCATGAAATACTTTTCTTGAAAACTGTCATGTCGAATTCCTGTTTCATGATCAAATTCCTTATGTTTATCATGAAACATTTGATCCAGGTAACTTCTTGGTCGTTCATGAAAGTTTTCTAAGTATTCATTGTAATGATCTGTGTCAATAATTGGCTCTATATTTCTCCTGCTTTCTTTAACAGAGTTCTCCAAGATTTAATCAAATGTATATTGTTTTCCTGAATCCTCTATCTCGATGTCCTCTTTAACCTTTGATGGGCCGCTTTTTGCGATATCAGACTCTGACATAAAACTCGGTAATGCATTCAAGTCAGAATTTGTAGTATTGCTACATTCAACATCTGCTTTGAGTGAGTCAATTCTCTTTTTCAAGTTTGTAGCCTTTATCCGTAGTCGCTCTGAGTTAGATTTAGTCGACTGCGACAAGTGTTTGCGTGAATCGATTCTCATTTTCTTTGGGGTATAGAAATTAAAATTCTCAAATTTTGGCACATCCTCATATTTCCAATCATCTACGCTACCACTCTTATTATCCAATTTCTCAGTGATCGACTTCAAATGCTTAGTGATAGGTGAATACGCCTGATCATGTCTCAACTGATCTTCTTTCAAAAGCTCCAACTTTCTTCGAATCTTACCTCTCTTTTTTAGGAGCTCTTTACTCAATTTGATGTTTTTAGCAATTGCTGAATTCTCTGCCTCCATCATTCGATGTTGCTCGAATACTGATATACAATGATCTAAATAATCATTGAATTAGATTTATATACTTTTTCCTATACATTTACGGCTGAATAAAACTGTCAATTCCTTTCCTGTATCTACCTTTGTCAATATCTCGGTCTTTATCAATTGTCAAAAATCCATGATTATCTGCCCAGCATAAGGAGCATATCTCTTTGAATTTTTCAAACGAAAAATCTGTGTTGACATGTTCATCATAGACGTGACGTAGATTTAGGTTATCCTGCTTGAATAGTATTAAAAAATTTGTATTGTCCCGAACAAAATGTTTAGGGATACCAACATAAGTTTGACACAAGTAAAAGCTATCAATATTTTATATGACGTCCCATACTGAAATATTCTTTCATCAGGTTTTGTTTATCACATGCAACATCATCGAATATGAACAATGAGTTCTTGTTTGCTGATTGTCGTGGGGGATATTTTTGTCCAAGCAACTGAACTGGAAGTAATTTATGCCTTTAATTGGTCTCAGTAACTCTTCTAAGTATTGGTATTTTGGTTGAAATAGTGATTTAGAATAGACGTAAATATTCTGAAACCTCAATCCATTTATATGTTCAATCAAATTGATAATGACGTTTGTCTTGCCACAATTTGATGGTCCCACAATGAGACACCTTATTGTTGGTGGTAAAAGTTCACCATGCCTTCTGTATCCTACATCAACATTGATATCATTACTAATAATTGGTAATTTTGTAGCTTGTTGTACTACACGCATGCTGCTCAATAACTAATCACAAACTAGGATGACAAGGCATATATAAACGTTAATATATCTACGATAGTTTCAGTACGCTCAGGTTAGTGTGCATGTTGAGAACCCTGATAAATGTCAACTACTCGTCGTGAGAGTGTTAGTCGCAGACAGAAATCAAACAAGCGTGGTCGTGGAATTGTGAACTCGCTAATCAATAGATTGCCTGTAGAGCTCCACATTCCAGGATACAGGTTCTGTGGACCAGGAACAAAGTTGTATAAACGACTTGCTAGAGGTGATCAAGGCATTAATCAATTAGACGAGGCTTGTAGGGCACACGATATTGCTTGCTCAGAACATAGTGCGTTAGAGGCTCTGCACAATGCTGACAATTTATTATTAACAAGAGCAAAAGAAAGGTTTAGATCTTCAGACGCATCATTCGGAGAAAAAGCGGCAGCTTTGGTCGTAGCGGCAGCTATGAAAGTAAAAACAAAACTGGGAATGGGTTGTAAGACACGAACTATAAAAGGACAAAGAAAACGTGGACATGGTAACAAAAATATTACGTTCAAGCAGTTAACACGAAAGGCACGGTCTGCAATAGGGAAGAAGAAGTTCAAAACCTTTAAAGATGCTGTAAAACTTGCTCTAAAGGCAACAAAATCTCTCAAAGGGAGAAAAAGAGCTGGAACACCACGTGTGATACCAATTCCGAAGACTGGTGGATTCCTACCTCTTGTACCATTGTTTGCAGCTTTGGGAGCCTTAGGGTCACTCAGTGGGGGTGCAGCAGCGATTGCTAAGACAGTCAATCAAGCTAAGGCAGCTAGAGAACAACTCAAGGAAGCTCAACGCCATAATGAAAAAATGGAGGCAATATCTCTGGGAACGAAAAAAGGCAGTGGACTTTTTCTCAAACCACATAAATCTGGACTGGGCCTTTTTTTAGGACCACGCAGATATCAGAGAATCTCCCCATAAAACTTCCAAACCGTGCACTAACTGACGCTGACTTAAGCAAATACATAAGAATATTAAAAATAAAGAAATTTAGGGGTATTTTCATGAGAGATACGTTACCCACAGCAGGTGCACGTAATAACAAGTGTGGAATAATTAATTTGGATACTAATAAAGGTACAGGGACTCATTGGACTGCTTATGTGAAACATGGAACCAAAGCAATGTATTTTGATAGCTTAGGTGATTTGCGGCCTCCTAATGAATTAGTTGGATACTTGAAGCTTAATAGTCCTTGCATTATAATGTATAATTATAAGAAATTCCAAACGTGCTATACCGAAAACTGCGGTCATCTATGCCTCAAATTTTTGTACCTTAATAGTTAATGATAATTCATATTCAATTCATTATCTCTACAGCTCTCTTTAAGTGATGTCCTACACATTCACATTATCAGGGAATAGTTCTGTTCTCAGAAACAAATATTATCCACCAATAATGCTGGAAAAGAGTAACTATGAACTGTTGCTAATTAATCTGCAGAACTATAATTCAGTCCCGAATATAGACAGTTCCAATAACAAATTCCATTTTATTTCACAAAGTGGAGTTGAACGTTGTATTGAGATTCCAGAAGGCTCTTATGAAATTGATGATATAAACAGGTACTTGAATAAGGAGTTTCTCAGATACACAACTCTAGTCACAAATGAGATTGTAACATCAGACAATAATAATAATAATAATAATAATGAGATAAGTCGCAGGAAACAAAGTATACCTAAACTTTTATTGACTGGAAATAATAACACATTGAAGTGTGAGTTGATATGTTCGGTGGACGTGGACTTTACTAGACCTGGTTCAATCGGGAGTTTACTGAGCTTCAATAAACGTAAACTCAGAGCTTATTTCAAGCACGTATCCGATACACCATGTAAAATAATCAAAATAAATGCGATGTGTATAGAGTGTAACATAGTTGCTGGCTCACTTCGTAATGGAGAGCAAGTACATGTGATACATGAATTTTTTCCAACAGTGCCACCTGGCTACAGAATTGTTGAAATTCCAGCCAATGTGATATATCTACCAATCAAAGTCAGAGAAATAGATGAAATTGTAGTTAAAATAACTGATCAGAATGGGGAGCTAGTCAATTTGCGAGGTGAAGTGTTCACTGTGAGGTTACATCTCCGAAAGCTTGAAGAATAGAAATGGGAATTGTGTTCAAAAAGAATAAACATCAACGCTACAAAAAACATATTTATTCGTTGGAACAGCACAGAGTATTCAGTGGTGCTGACGAAGTCAAGCCGCTAACATCAGATAATAAGCAATACCTCAAATATTTAGGATTCACTGTATTGTCAAACAAGAAAAGATATGAACCAAGAAATCTTGCGGATAAATGAAAGAGCCACTTTTGATGACTCAATCACTTATGCTGAGAAACGTATTCATCAACCGTATGCTTCTACATCATTCAACAATAATGATGAGATAAGAATCCCAATTTAACAGCAAGATCTATATACACTGCCATGGTACAGTGACTTATATATCGAAGGGAAGGTCAATGTTGAAGGAGGAAATGTGAAAGATGTAAAATTTGTTAACAATGGTCCTCTATTTCTCCTCGATGAGATAAGGTATGAGATTGCTGGAAATGTGGTTGATCGGATTAAGAATCCAGGTTTAGCAACAGTGATGAAAGGATATGCTACTTACAACAAAAATCAATGTACTGCTCTTCAAAATGCTGGATGGTTTCCAAATCAAAAATCAACTATAATTGATGAAACAACAGGACTTTTTAATGTAATAATACCTCTAAGAATGTTCTTAGGATTTTGCGATGATTTCCGGAAAATTATTTTGAATTTGAAACAAGAACTGGTCTTACTCCGAAGCAATACGGATGCAAACGCCTTAATTTATGAATGGGACACAAAGACGAAAGTTGAGTTCTATAAGATATTTTGGAGAATGCCTCACATAACAGTGTCAACCGCTACTAGAATATTTCTGTTAGACACCTTGAAGAAAGACAGAGAACTGGAAATACCGCTTAGGAGCAGAGAGTTTTATGAGTATCCTCTACTGCCATTGACTCAGAGACATATGTGGCCAATTAAAACTACAATGGAGAAACCACAATATGTATTTTTCGCTCTCCAAACAAATAGAAAAAATCTGACTGCAAGAGATTGCACTCAGTTTGACCATTGCAATATAACGAATGTCAAATTATATCTAAATGATGTCATGTATCCTTATGATAACATTAACTTGAACTTCACAAACAATCAGTATGCAGCGTTGTATTCGATGTTTATAGAGTTTCAGAAATCATACCTTGGAAAGGATCCTGAACCAATATTTACTCCAGAAGAGGTCAAAACTATCGCTCCCATTTTTATTATAGATTGTTCAAAACAAAATGAGCAAGTGAAGAAAGGACCTGTAGATATACGATTAGAATTTGAAACTAGTGGGAACATTCCAGATGAAACTAGTGCTTACTGTCTTATATTGCATGATAGAATTGCCAAGTATATTCCATCAAAGGGAGCTGTCCGAGTTGTAACATAAGTTTATTCAGTATTATGTTTTTTTCTGATTATGTAATTTTTAGTTATTTCTTATGTAATATTCCATTGTATCGAGCATTGATTTTGGAATAAATAGTTAATAATAAATCTACTTTTTGTATTTGTATAATTTGAGAAATAATCGAGATTAAGGTATTAAAACTAAAAAAAATTTTCAAATAAAATTTTATTTAAACAAAACTCATACAAATTACAAAGACAAAGTTAAAGTGAAAGCTTGAGTAAAATTTGTTTCGTCTCTTTATAGTCACAGAGCTCTGTAGAAGGCCATGTTGCTGAGTCTGGGCCACATGACCAACCTAATAATGCATTCGTGTTGCTTTCACCTTTTTGGATGTTTCTCTCTATCCAATTGTAGATTTTCATGTGTTGTGTGTTCTCAGTTTTATTAAAGGCGAAAATAGAGGTCTCAGCAAACACTCTTGTTGCTGAACTAAAGACTTTAAGTGCTTTAGAGTTAGCAATGTATGCCGCTTCGCATACCATTTTATCAATACAATTCGTCAACGTTGTATAATTATCGATCAAATTCTTTGTCCGATGGCATATATGATATGAGAGGGGCTCAAAATTTGACAACAAGTTCAATAGAAAGTACTTGTGCCCTATGCTGCTACTCAAATAATTATCATTCAATATTTTTTCAATGGTTTCCGAACTCAACCATTCAATTTCTTTATCATTACATATACTAACGATTTTACGGATATATCTATCAATTTTTGCTTTATATGTGATTAAATCATAAACACTATCAATTGCAAATGATGTTTTTGATTTTGCAATCCATATGAATGCATCATCTGGAACTAAGAAATCTTCCTTGTTGAACAAATGATGTAGTACATACGATGCTGCTTTATCTGATTCTGCAGCACGATAGGCTCGTTTCATTTGACAACAATATATTTCACTAAATGCCTTGTAGGCTTCAAGCTCAATTTCAATTATTGAATTCATTATAGAAATCAAGAATACTTCTATAATTGTAGTCCAGTGTTAGTTCATTCATTTTATATAGTCCAGATCCCCACTTACTGTTGTAGATATTTCCACTCACTGTTGTTGATATCCCCACGGTCTAGTATCTGTAATCGTTCTACATAACATGCGCTTGTCGTCGTACGGGCTGAGAACTATTTTACATTGCTCGATCGAATACACAGTATGATTCTTTGATCTTATTAGTTGTTGTTTCCTTTCAAACGATTCATTGGAAAACAAACATGACTTGTAGTCTTCAAATGTGATTGTTTTGAGTGACGGTTTTGTTGAACCCTTAGATTTTTTAACAAGCTTATCCTTATCATCATTTTCTTTGATTCTATAGGCGTACATTTTTGATCTTAGTCCTACAAACTCCAACATAATCTCACCATTGTTTTCGTCTTTCATTAAGCCTGGTACCTTTTTATTTATTAACTCAATTCCGAAGGTGTTGTCTGGTGCATAATCGGACGTATCAAATCGATGAGAATCAACCTTCATATAGTTATAAATATCTATATTCCAAAAATCGTAGATCAAACTATCTGTGTCGGTGTACAATAACTTGGCGTTATTCAGAAATACTTTTTTTATGTAATTATAATGGAATTCATACAGAAAGATTTTAGAAATATCGAGAATGCAAAAGCCTACATAAATAGGCTTATTTATAAAAACTTCTAATTTTTTCATTCCAATAATTGCCACATTGTCATCGAATATAACGGAACTATGAAAATCAGGCTTAGAGATCAGTGAACGGACACCCATTGTCCGTCCCACTCCGTTACTAAGCGAATATCTCTTTGTTTACGAACATTTTCCATGCATTTACCATATATAGCATTGTTCATCAGTTTGTAAAAATCTCTCTCGAAGTCGTTCTTTGATTGCTGTCCTAATCTTGTATTCAAATCAACGTATTCTCTCAACCATGGTGATTGATTGAACTTTAGAGCTCTATGAACTTCAATTAGATTCAAACCCAAATCAAGGTACATTCGTAGATTTCGATAATGAACAATGTAATTGAATTTATTGTACAAAGTTAAAAGTAACTTCTTCTGCTTAGATTTTGTCATTGGTGGTGTCATATGCTCTGGTGCTAGTGGTAAGTCACTATGATAATCATGGATATTTGATGGATATTCCAGATCACATTCGACTATGTAACCAATGTTTGAGTCTTTGGGTGTATTTAGTATTCTTGCAATGTCGAAATTCTCAATAAACTCAAATCCATCACATGGCAGATATTCGGACATTGCAGCACCATATAAATTATTTACGTCAAAATACATTAAATATGAAATCGGTTTGTCAGAATCATATTTCTCCTTCATGTATTTGTTGTTTGCTAACGCATATCTATTAAAGCATTGTGAGACACCTCCTCTGATACCTTTTTCAATGAAAAGAACTTTATCAATATCTGTGAGAAGCTCTAAATGTACTTTGGTTGTTTTCAGCATTGCATTAAATGTTAAGCCAGGTGCAGTGTAATAATGTAGTGGATCAAGTTGATAAGTGTCCATACATGTCTTACGGAAGGCTTCAAATATGTCGGCAAGAAGGAGAACGTCAGATTTCAAATACAAATCTGAATAATGTCCCAAAGTCCTTATATTGAATGTTTTCCAAATATTGGTAGCATGGTGATAATCTTCATCGGTAATACTTTCACCTCGTAGTACATTATGGAACTTCTCTTTCGCAGGTAAAGACGTTTCATCAAGCTTATCCCACGTGTCAACATAATCGTATGGAAATACACCCTTACGATTCAATAAAAGAAATTCTTGTTCATTACTGGTGTGACATTTGGTTATTACTTTCTGTTAATTAGTTAAATTTAAAGAGAGTTTTTCAAGACTGAACGGCATAAATCTGAATGAATCAATAAACCTGAAGCTTACTGTCGTACCATATACATGTTTTGTAAATAAAATATATTTCTCCTTATTGATAGGTAATAGTTTGATTTTGCCTTTCATTAAAGTAGATAACTTTTTGATTATGAAATGTGCGTCATATCCACTCAAATTATGGAAAACAACAGGTATCAAGAAAATATCCCTATAATTCAGATTACAATTTTGATGCGCTACACCGCTATAATTTCCAGTCTGGTGATTATGATCTCGAACACGAATTTGACCGTCAAGAAATGGTTCCCCACATATATGACATAGTCTCTCAAGTTTGAATTGTTCTTGTTGGTATTTATCAAATTTTTTCATTGGTATTATATTATTGAACAGTTTGTTGCAACGATCTGCAATTGTTTTCAGCTCATTAACAAACTATTCCATACAGTCTTGACCTCGATATGAGCTGAATTTGGACAGATTCTCATCATATGAGCACTGGAGATAGTGAGCTACACTATATGGTGTATGTGTCTGACGTATCTTCCTTTTTATGGATTTGGAGTCTCCTCCAGAGCTTTCTTCTAACAGACATTCCAAATCAGCGTATATAGCAAAAGGCACTTTTTCTTGAAATCGATAATTCTTGAATAACAGATATTTTTCATTCTCTTTAGGTAATTTGATTGAGCATTCATTGGTACTTGAACAAGCTAGATTGTGTTTGGTCAGATTTTCTTGTGTGGTGAAATGGTTTAAGCATCTTTCGCAAATGAATACTTGATGTTTATGTTAGGATAATTGTTTTGACAAAAAAGCTGATAAATTCTTGATCCATGTAAAGTGGTACTCTTTATCAGAAGAAGAGCTTCTACTAGATTCATTCATTGATTTTGGTAGCATTAATAGATTGATGGTCTTATCAGCGGAATATTTACTTAGGCAGCAAGGCATGATTTTTTTATTGTCAGCGAAATAAACATTTATAGCTAGGTTATTGAGATTCTCAAACTTCTTAATATCTTTGAATGTAATAGGAAAGTTGAGACCATCAAAATTCAAGACATCTTTGAAATGAGGATAAGATGAAATTCTTTCAGGATGATTGCATGTTGGATACAAAGCTGACATGAACGCCCATAAAAAACAATATTGGTCGTTGTTATGTACATTGATTACAGCGTGCTTCTTCTTGATAAAATTTGGTACAGGAACATACGTGGAGTGTCCAAATTTCAAAGGATCATATTTATTCATATTTACTTTTAATCCTAAGATCTCTAATAATGCCCATCCAGAATCCTTCTCAGCGAATTCTTCTAGCTTAGTCATTAGTGCATCTATGATAAACTCCTGATACCACTTCTTCAAATTAGTGGATTTATCGATCACCTTTCACATAAATAACA
>JAZBGX010002607.1:0-12234 GCA_037414775.1 Zonitis immaculata | reverse complement strand
GGTCCGCGTCTATTAGCTCACTATAGAAATACGACTTGTGTGATAAGTTTTCCAGATATTCACCGACTAAGCTGCGCCGGTATTCAAACGTATCGTCTTAGTTTTTGCGCTGGTGATTTTTAACCCTTCGGCGAGCCCTCAGGACTATCTACAATTATGATTGTATCGTCGGCTCAGTACATAGACTTGTCTGAGTCCACTTCAATTGGTACAACTTCTGTTCGGGTTGACTCAATAAAAGCCTTCAGCATGTTCAACGTGAACAAAATCTCTCAACATTCCAAGCTTTATTGAGAGCTCATTTGTAGTCGACTTAGATCTTGCTCGCATTTAAGTGTCAACTTTACTTTTTGGCTCATCAGGGTGATCCGTCTGTTGGCAGCTGGTTTTTTTTAGGAATTGTGACAGAAGTGGATCTTAGCCAATTCTAAGGTAGATTCGAGACAATGGTTATCTGGGCCAATTGCTTCACCGTTTCTTTATTTCCTCTAGAGCTTTCTCTATTTCTAAAATCTGCAGTTCTTGTATGTTTACGATGTCTTGATTGACTATTTCGGTATACGCAGGCGATTCATCCCATCATCCATTTCCTTGCTACTCTCCATCACTCATTCTTCTTGGACGCTTCTAATTTCAGTCCTAACACGTGTCTGACTCCAAAATGGCACTTTAAGGCTGACTCCAAGTATGCAGTAGCCCATGGGCACTCTTTGTCATATTTTTGAGTCAGTCCGATATTGCTATAGCCAATTTAGCAAACCGCCTGTATATATACAGTAATAATGATTATTTTTTAATTGCAATTCAATTGTCCGTGACTATACCGTCGATAATAATACAGTATTTATTTAAAAACAAAACAAAAACGTAATTGTTGCTATCGCATTCTTGATGGAATTGTTTGGGAATTTTCCCCGATCATTTCATGGATGGAAAATAATTTGGAAGAATATAGCTATTTCGTGTTTTTGCAACAACAAACAATAAAACAATTGCAAAACCCACAAAAACAAAAACAAAACCGATAAAACAATTGGAAATCAATTTTTGTTATCAATTATAATTAAATCAGCTTGATTAGAGCTATTGTTAATAAAAGCATGAAATTGCCAATTACACCTTTCAATTGAGCATTGAGCAAAATGCAGCAATTACTCACAATTTCACTCACACTTATTACTAATGGTAATTGTACAATTTACAACAAGTATTATTATTATTTTTGTTTTTTGCTCCTTACAGTTGTGAGTCATGAGTTGCAACACATCCCACGAATTGTTGGTGGTGAGAATGCTCAGTTGGGTCAATTTGCTTATCAAGTTTCGATCCAAGCCACCCGTGGATGGTCGTATCAACATAAATGTGGTGGTGCTATTATAGCTGATTCATGGATTTTAACAGCTGCACATTGTAATGTTTTCCCAATACAACAAGTACGAGTTGTGGCAGGTATATTGAATTTGGATGATCGCAATGATGACCGACAAGAACGGAATATATCATCATTCATCAATCATCCGGAATACGATAAGTATGTTGATATTATCATCATTTAATTGAATTAATTTTGTATTTGTTCGATTGGTAGAGTCAAAGATGACAATGATATTGCAGTCATCCATTTGGAGGCGCCTTTGCAATTCAATGATGTAGTCAAACCGATACATTTACCATCAACAAATGTTGTATTGACTGAAGATGCTATGGCTTCAGGTTGGGGTGCTGTTGATGCTGATGGTCGAATGGGTAGCGATATTTTGCAATATTTAAAAGTTTTTGTTTTGAACGATACAGGTGGGTATAGAAAAAAATTCTATACGTACATCAAATAATTTTATATTTAGTTTGTTCTGCATATCTACCGGAATATAATCGTGAAAAACTTCTCTGTACTGGTCCATTATATTATCTAAATGTCTGTGATGGCGACAGTGGTGGTCCGATTGTACAAAATAACACCCTTATCGGTATTGTATCATTCGGACCTAAACCATGTACATCGGGTAGTCCCTCATACCATACAAGAGTTAGCAATTATTTGGAATTCATTCTACATTACACACCTGTTATCAGAAAGAATAAATCAAAAATTGTTATCACTTCAAACTAATATAAATAATAACAAGACCCGATATTGTGATAGGAAAAATGGAGCCCAAAGCTCCAACTGTACGAATTGGAACGTTCCAGCATCATCCAATGAATAGGTAGTGGTTAGCAAAAATAAATAGCAACCATCACTTTTAGCTATATGTAAAATGGTAACGCAATTACGGGTCTTGTTTTTATATTACTCTATAAATAATTTGTAACACATTTGAATTATTTAAATAAATGTTACAGAATTCAAGAGTTCTTTTCTTTTGCTTTCGATGGGTCCCATTTGATTTCAAAATAACATTAATTTCCTCATGACTTCCAAAAATCAGGTATTCTTGAGAGCTCGATGGAGGCTTTGGAAGATGTACAAAGAAACAATACAGTGAAATTCCTAGGACTGGACACTTTCTAATGCCCCAAAGACTATATACGTGTATTGTATAAGGCAAGACCTCCATTGAGCGGACCTACAGACGTCATACTCACTCAACCAGTTTTTCCCAAGAAGTTTGCCTCTCATGGATTCCGCTGGAGCAAATTACATCAGAATACTCATGAAAATTATGTGCATTTGTAATAACTTGCCTCATCGGTAAATAGAATTTTTTTTTCTGACAGAGAGTCACTCATCTGTAACAATATATTGAAAATCAGATAGGGGTCATCGAGATGGCACACCGAAAACGAGCCGAAACCTCAGAAATCACCTTAAAGTTACTCAGAAGTAAAGGAAATGCTTACAGTTGTTGTTCATTACCATAGTGTGGTGTACTCTCAATTCATTCGAGCAGGGTAATGAATGAGTAAAGAATATAATTTAGACAGGTACAAATCTACCAATAAATTTCTGTAAGTCCACTCAAATAAGCTTCATTTGAATGTTTTATATGTAAGCCCAAACGTCAGCTACTCAAGAAATTTAAGGTTATCTAGCTGGGATATCTTATGGTTCCAGTTCTCTATTTGCAAATCGTTAAAACTAGTCCTGAACCGGTTCAGAATCAGTTCTATTACTCCAACTAGGAATGCTCGACAAATACAATTATCAAATATCAATTCGCTATTTGACAACGATTCAATACATGATGAACACTCTGTATATTTTGTATTTAGTTGTCTAGCTTACGTAGTGCCATCTTATGTCATTAAAACGAATGTTTAGAAATTGTAGATTCCTGTAATTTAAACAGCGCTGCTAGTGTGACACTATTGACGGTCCAAATCGAATAATGTTCGAAATTTCATTAGTGTTGTTAATTTCATTATCAATTAATCGTACGTTAACAATTAATTAGATAATTCAGATAATTAAATTAAATTTCTAATTATTGCAGCTGTATTAATGGAAATGGATATGAGATTACGTTGTTATTATTGTAAATTTGATTGTGACCATCAAGATGGAGCTAAAATATGTGGGTCGAGTGCAAAAGCGTGCTTTACAGCGCATAAAAATGATCATGTAGTCGCTAGAAATTGTAATACAACCGACAAATTCGATGGAATCTGCAATAAATATCTATGTACATTTTGTTTTACTGATTATTGTAATGGCAGAGCAGACAGATCCATAGCAGATCTCTGGATGATGTTAATACAAATGATCATCAATTTCTATTTTATATTATAACCGACTGTCAGTGTAAATAAATATCACTCAATCATGTCTAAACACTTTGTATGAAGCGGATGGAGACCTAGTTCCTATTTCGGTGAGGGTAACAGTGAAGGTACACCTCAAATAGTGTTTGAGTATCGCAAGACTGCAAAATTACAGTTTCTGTAAGGCTTGAAGTGACGTGTCAAGATGTGGAATTATGGTACATGTTGTCATATGATCGAGCACCGGCACGCAACTCTTTCAGAACTCTTACAAGAATCGGCTAGTTGCCTTGTATTTCTTTTGATTGGTGCATTCCATAGATGCACTTTTAATTCATTTATTTGGTAGTTTACGATGTAGAATTTCTTGTTGAAGCCTTTGAGATTCTAAGCTGGTGTCTTTATTCCATTTAATGAGCTATGAGTATAGTGCAGGTGTTTTTTTTTTCAAATCTCTAGTTGCTCATGATTTGTGCACGAGAGCAATATCTATATAAATTCAATTCTTTTCTTTTCTACGCTAACTCGAAGAGTCTTCCAAAGGATTTGTTGAGGATGAAATGTATTTTGTCGTTCTCATTTTTTCACCTTGTCGTACAGTTTCCCAATTGATAAAAATATTTATCGAAAATTTCCAACAATAGGCATTTCATTGGAGCAAATTATTTATCAACGAACTAAACAAACAGTATAATAAATTTTGTATTGTTCTATTAATTTATTTTTTTATAATAAAACTTTGAAATTCAATGAACAATGGGGATAGTGTGGTATTTTCGACTTTAGAAGCGAGCAAGTGGCAGGAGAGAAAAACGGGTTTTTCTCAAGTTCTCACATTACCCATGCGACTACCAAGCATACGATGAGGAATCATTTGGAGCAAAATGAACAGAAATTATGGAAAGTAACAACATTTATCTACAATACATGTTCAAAATGTCCTCCTTCCGATCCGATGTACAATCAGTGTATGAAGTTTGCTCCAACATGCTTGGTAATTATTTCTGACCTCATTTGCGACTATGCTAATTCAGCTCGGTAAACACTTTCTCTAAAGTCTATGGGTATAAGATCCGACGAACGAGGAAGCCAGTGCTATCACACACTTGATTCAAATACTGAGCAAACTAGGCGCGCTCAGTGTAGAGATGCTCTATCGTGTTGTAGTCGGCGTACGTCCACAGGTATGTCGTCGAGCAAGTCAGATTCTAGATTTTTCTACAAAAAGTTAAACTTTTGCTCGCCACTCAATATCGCCGGAAGTTCAAAGGAGTAGTACTGTAGTCGTTTCAATTTCACAACACAAAAATGTAAATTTCGCGGAAACTAGACTCGTCTGTCCATAAAATATGATCGAGAAATTGTGGATTGAGCCCTGTGTCTTTGACAAAACTGTAATCTTGACGCATTGTCGCGGGACAGAAACTGCTGTATTCGCCGGATTCTCTTCCCATAATTCGGTGTATTGTCGATTTTGACACACCAGTTGCTCTTGCTGTCAGACGTACACTGATTGATGGGTCGTCATAAACTTCATCACGTACAACATCTTTTTGATCAACAATGGGTCTTCCCTCCTAGACAAGTACACCAGGACTTCGCCTTCCCTCATATGCAGCGTACAGCCTTATGCGATAATCTGACTAGCGTTCCCTATTCGGGTAGCGTTGACGGTACTCACGTCTCGCTTAGAGGACATTGCTATTCGTTATTATTACTGTGTCGTCTATGAACATAGCTGATGTCCAACTGCATGGATTTCTATGCTACTTAAGGCCTAGATTCACAGCTAAGGTGGCTTTAGTGGTGTATTTTTGATTTTCGAATCATTCACCTATATACTCTGTGAGTCTTGTAGCTGATGAGTTGTGGTGTGGTTGGTCCGGGGACAGAATAGCTGTGGTGGGATCATGTTTTACTCATTGATTTTGTTAGTGAGGCGTGAATTAGAGATTGACTGGCCTGTAATTGTCAATTCTATTAACGACTCTGGGGAGTCGTTTGTCCAACGACGCTGATCGGACGTTATTCAATCCCGCGCTCATGGGGGCTGTATGAGCAGAGCCGAGAGGCGGGTACTTGCACGTAAAATACCAAACCTCTTGTTGTTGTTGCCCGGGGAGTAATATTATTGAAGTACAGCTAAAGTATAGAAATGTTGAAAATTTAATGGGTAATTACAACATGTTATTGTTTATTTTCTTTTTATTACTGGAAATATAAATTTTGTCGAAAACATGCTATTGTAATTTTTTCAATTAAACGAAAAATTCCTGCTATTGTTCGACTCAAAATCGATATAAAAGCTTTGTTCTATCAGTTGGGAATCCAGTTGAAGAGATCGATCCAATAGAGATTTAATTGAAATGCTGAAACAACTCGTTCAAATTCTATCAATCTTGATCAATTATAGTAAGTAGACTACTCTAATTAAGTCTTATTACTTATAAGATTATTTTCCAAAGATTGTCTTGTTTCGGCTGTAAATCATCCATTGATTATTGATGGTCGTGATGCTGAACGTGGCCAATTCCCCTATCAAGTCTCCTTACAACTAAAACAAACATCTTCAGACAATTCAACTCATATTTGTGGTGGTTCGATTCTATCAGCTAAATGGGTATTGACAGCTGGTCATTGCTTTAAACTATCACCAGATGCACCGTATGGACTCTATTCAGTTGTAGCTGGTATTGTGAAATTAGATGAAAATATTCCTGAACGACAAACGTTAGGTATCAAACGATACATACTACATCCAGATTATTTCATGTAAATATTTGAATCAATCGTAAATTCTTGATTATTTTTGTTTGATGTACGATAGGCGCAATGGTGTGCCATATAATGATCTAGCTATGGTGGAATTGGACGGTTTCTTGAGTTTCAATCAATATATAGGGAAAATTGCTCTACCTAAAGATAAACAGCAAACCAGTGGACATGTAGTTATTGCAGGTTGGGGTAATACACTGCGTCTAGGTCTAAATATGCCAGATAGATTACAAACAATGGACATTGATATTTTAAAGAACGAAGGTAAATATTTTATTACACCGTTTTGATTCTAATAATAGTTTCTCTCTTGTGTTATAATAGATTGTGCACCGCATGCTCCCGATCTATTCTTTGACCAACAACATATCTGTATATTGAATCCAGCTAATTGTGTCGGTGATTTCGGTAGTCCATTGACTCAAAATAATGAACTCTTAGGTATTGCCTCGTACGGACCTTATGAATGTGGTTTGGAATTGCCAGCATTTTATGTGAATGTTAGTAACTATCTAGGTTTCATCAGAGAATATTATAATGATTAATATCCAATATAACTGATTATTGTATTTGTTCTGGGAATTCATTCAAATAAAACCAAAAGTAATTAATAATAGCTCAGTAAGTCGATCCCAACATCAAAGGAAGCCTTCATTCCAAATATTCCTATAATTGAAGCATGTCCTCTAATTACTCCATTATCAACATCGACTCATACTACATACCATATGTAGGTGCGGCTCACTCTACTCTAGAATTCGACCGACGGCTAAAAATCCCTCACAGCTCCACTAAACACATCATAAGGATATGTTTCTATAAGTCCTCGTGCTCCTACCATATCCAAATCATTTGGATTGTCTTCAAATAACAAACCTTACCTCATATCTGACCCATTCACGTCGTTACAACGAAAACTATTGAAGCATCTAGGTGACCCAAATCAATATTTGATGATGATGATTGTCAATCAGTACTGATGTACAATTTGTTGATCCTCAATGCTGTTTATCATGGAAACGTCGATCAAATTCAATGTAAATTGTGTAATTTGAGATCCGAGCAAGTTTTTCTATTAGCATCGAGAACATGACATGAAAGACTTGCTGTTACATCCCCCTCCACATAGCTCGATGCTATCAAGCCATATTGAGAAATGTTTTTTTCTTGAACTGAGAGTAGATTTCTGAGTGATAATTTCTTAACCTCCATGTGAAGTAGCGATTACTTCCGTTTATAGAAGCAAGAGTACCCGTTGTTGAATCAACAAGAGTTGGTAGGTCCGAAGTGTACAGGATCTATGAAGAAAAGTCTATATCTTGCAGTAGGGCAGAGTAGGGTAATTGGGAATGGCGGGTAATTGGGTATTGCGTTCACAGTAACTGTTTAACTGTTGCATCCAGTGCCTCTCAATGAGTACCTACTCGGTAAAACAGATGATGGAAAGTGTAGTGCGAGAGGAAATAGTATTGATCTAGCAATTCCCAATTACCCACTGTTCTCAATTACCCCACTTTCCCCTACACGCTGGATTGTATCGGTTTCGTATCTGATTTGACTCGTGCTTTAAATTTCCTGTCATCAAACGTTCTGCTCACATCTAGACATTCCAATGTGCAGAAATCGCCATTATCGAGGGCGTCGTCTATTGTGTGACAAAGTCTAAGGATTTATGCTGCATCGAAGAGTTTCTTTGCTCATACATCCGTTGTGCAATTTGTTTTGCCAAAATTATTATATCATTGGACGATATGATGTTAGATGGGTTGAATCCTTGGGGATTAATACAATCTTTGCCATTTCCAATGGTTGGAGCTAGCAATTCCGAGGATATTGGGTGAAAGGTTGCTCGATACCTCTCAAATTCATCATTAGCAATATCACTGTTGGGGCTAAAGTGAGATTAAGTCGTTAGGTGAATGAATAGACTTTTTTTTTAATTATAATTGATTATAATTGAAATAAAAATAAGCCTTCTATGGAAAAAACAACAACTATAAATATAAAATCGAAATAAATGGCAACTAGAACAATTCTTTATTGAAATGAGGCCAAATTAGGGTATTGTGATTTTTTTTTCTAAATTATTATTATTGAAATTTCCTCGAATTACTCTATTGTAATACTTTTATTACCCAAAACATACCTTGTGTCGATATAAAAACTTTGTTTTAACAATCCGAAATTTAGTAAATAAATAATTTCAGTACAGAAATTCGATCGAAACGATGCAGCAGCTCTGTCAATTTTTATCGATTTATTTACTTTCCAGTAAGTACGATATGCCTTTAGATTTCTAGTTAATTTCATAAATATTCCCCGTAGCTGGTCTTGTTTCGGCTGTATATCATCCATTCATCCTTGGTGGTAGTAATGCTGAACGTGGCCAATTCCCCTATCACGTTTCCTTACAACTGAAACAAACATCTTCAGATAAGCCAACCCATATTTGTGGTGGTTCGATTTTATCAGGCAAATGGGTATTGACAGCCGGTCATTGTTTTAAATTATCACCGGATTCACCGCATGAACTCTATTCAGTGGTAGCTGGTGTTGTAAAATTGGACGATAATATTCCTGAACGACAAACGTTCGGCATCAAACGATACATTGTACATCCCGAATATTCCATGTAAATATATAAATTGAATTTGTTTTACAAATATCTGAATCTGGTTTTATAAATAGGCGCAATGGTGTACCATATAACGATTTGGCTATGATCGAATTGGACGGTTTCTTGAGTTTCAATCAATATATAGGAAAAATTGCTCTACCCAAAGATAAACAGCAAACTAGTGGACATATAGTCATCTCAGGATGGGGTAATACGTTACGTTTAGGTCAAAGTATGCCAAATAGATTACAGACACTGGACACCGATGTTATAGAAGGCGACAGTAAATATATCTTATTTTCTAAGTCGATTTCAATAATTTTTCTGTTTATATCGTTTAATAGAATGCGCATACGTAGCTCCCGATCTATTCAATGCTCAACAACATATCTGTATAGTGAATCCAGCCAATTGTGTTGGTGATTATGGTGGTCCATTGGTTCAAAATAATGTACTCCAAGGTGTTGCTTCCTATGGACCTTTTGAATGCGGCTTGGAATTACCAACGTTTTATGTGAATGTTAGTCATTATCTTGGTTTCATCAAACAATATTATAATGATTAAGATCCGATAACTGATGATTATTGTTCTTTTTTCTGAGTTTACTCAAATAAAACCAAAAGCCATCAATATGTCTCTATTTAAAAAAAAAACGCATCTCCTGGATAATAAAGTAACTCCTCATGCCTATGCTTAGTCGATTTCAAAACCTAAGGAAGCATGTCTCAAACTATCATGTTTCGCACATCTTTCCATAGTGTTTCGATGAAAGTGTTGTTCAGCTATCACAAGGCTACAGTCAATTAGTTCCATATATTCCTTGACTCAAAGCTCGTGGTAGCTTAATTTTGGGAAAGGGAGAAAATGGAAGGTCTCCGAGCGCCACTCGTCTAACAAGACAAGAAAGAAATTGCTCAAAGTATTAATTTGACAAGATGATTGATTTCAATAAATTAATGAACAAGCATGCTGTTGCTTGTTGCTTTCGATCGCATCCACATCGTACAAAAACAATCAGCAATCGTATCCAACTTTGATCTTGTCTGAGCATTTTCAAGCTCTTCTGTCTATCGTTCGAGCATCTTTTGACTCTCTCTTTTTCATGCTTGTAGTCTTCCATAGGTAAATTTTGCATCTTCTAATAAGTCGCATGCTAATGATTACATATACTCAAATATTTGTTGTTAGCATTTTTTCGCACCGTACTCATTACTGCAGACTCAAAATCATGAATAAGTCTAGAAATGCTTCCATTTGATCGTCTCCAATCATTTTTTTTTCGTATTTAGCTTAAAGCTAATTCCAAATCCAAATCTTACTAATGAGTGCCATCTGTTGCTTGTTTGTGGGAAACTTGGAATGCACCTTGAGTAGAACAATTGACCAATTACCATGATAATTACATTACAATAACAATAATTTATTATTATTTGTTTCAATAATTCACCGTATAAAATCGAGTAGTCTCTATTCACTATTGAATCGATAAAAATGCTCAAACTACCAACACAACTGATAATAATTTCATTAATTTCGGGTGAGTATTTTTTATTTCAAACAAAAGTGTAGATGAAAGCTTAAAATTCCAATTCAAGAAACTCTTGTTTCGGCTGATTACTCATCATTGATTATCAATGGCCAAGATGCTGAGCATGGTGAGATTCCTTATCAAGTTTCACTTTGGATGAGCTCTGGCTATCATCATTGTAGCGGTGCTATTATAGCACCATCTTGGATATTAACGGCTGCTCATTGCTATATAGAGCAATCAAATAGTTCTATCGATGAACTGACAGTGATAGCAGGAATTACGAATTTGATTGGAGAGAATGCGGAACAACAACAACGATCTATCGAACAATTCATCAAACATCCTGAATATTATAACGAGTAATTAAATTCTATTATTCAATTGATATTTTCTAATCATTCCGGTTATGTTGTAGGTCGAATTATGCTCAATTCAATGATATTGCTTTGATTGAACTGAATGCATCATTCGAATTCAATCGATATGTTCAACCATTAAAATTACCAGTGAAAAGATCTGAACCGAAAGGAGGAGCGATCCTTTCCGGATGGGGTTCCATTGATGAATCGAAACAAAACACACCAATTAGACTACAACGAGCAACAGTCTATATCCTACCTGATAGTGGTACATATGGTTTTTTTTTTTTTAAATTCCAATACAACTTCATAAATTATATTTTTACGTTCAAGATTGCTCAGATTTAGAGCCTGACTATGTTCCGTATCAACAAATTTGCTCGAAACAATTCATATTAGCGGGTAGAGCTTGCCAAGGTGATAATGGTGGTCCATTAGTACAAGATGGTGTAATTATTGGTATTGTATCATGGGTGAGAACTCCATGTATATCAAGCTATCCAACCATTTATACACAAATTAGTAGTTATATTGATTTTATTAGAATCTATGTCAAGCTTTAAAAAATTAATGCAAAATAAAAATCAATTTTTTTCGCGAGAGTATTTATTAATCTTATTACTTAAGTTAGTTTGGTGTATGTTGAGGAATGCTATAAGGCTCGTCAAATCCTGCAAATATTTACACAACGAGCAACTCATTTCACATTCTTTCAAGTAGAAGATAATCTATATCTTTGGTACTTTGGAGTATGATTATTTGAGAGCTCCTCAACGAGTCTCCAATGTTTCTTCCTCATATTTATGCTCCGAATTACTCAGTAACACCAACTTAGAGTTACTTTACGTTATTATTTGGAAGTTTTGAAGCAGTTATGAGTAGGATTCCTGTAACATATACTGTTGATGGGAGTAAGAAGCTCTAGATCGTCACAATGTCTCGAGTGCTCTCTAATTATTACACCAAAGGTAAAGAGAATTCTTTAAATTTGGTGAAAGTTGCTGTATGTGCAGTTTTGGAGTAATTCACACAATGCCTGCAGAACACGTCTTATTGATTTCTATTGCAAAGTCCTGCCGATTTTATTCATCCATATGTCAAGCAGGATCATTAGAAATAAAATAAACGATTCATTCAAAAACCCTATGCCAGTTGATTGAACTGTAACTGCTCTCGATCGAGAGTCTCTGTTCCAGAGAATTCGGGCATTAACGTTGCACAGATAATCCAAACAACTGATGTGTCAAAC
>JAZBGX010002606.1:0-12236 GCA_037414775.1 Zonitis immaculata | reverse complement strand
TTGGTTCAACAATTGGTGTTATGATTTGTGTTATATTCCCAGTTACTTGTTTCATTTGTATATCACCAAAGAATACAAATGAACGAATTCTAGCTCAAGTATAATCAATAAGAAAATAATATAAAATTTCTATCTATAATTTTTGATTGTTTAATACAGATAATGTTATTTATTGGTGTTATTGTAATGGTATTAGGAACATATGCTAATTTATATGCTTATGAAGAAACGAAAATTGTTCGAATTGATAATAATAATAATAATAATAATAATAATATACAACAGCCGATTCTACCAAATCCACCGATTGCTAATATTATTATGAAAGATTTAAATGTTGCAACGATTGGTTAGAGAGTTATTACATATTCAATTTGCAATAATACTTGATAATAATTAATTTGTAGATTTACCTCAAAAATTGCAAGTTAAATCTGATATTAATAAAGAAATTGTTGAAGTTCGTCATGAACCACCGCAACCAGAAGAACCAAATGCTAATCAAGAGAAACCACAACCACAAGACATTCCGCCAGTTATGCAAACATCAATTGATAATAAAGTGAATTTACCATTGGAAATTGTTGGAAAAAAACAAATAATAACAGAAATTGATAAAGGGGAATTTGTGAAAAACGAACAGAAATCAACAAATCGAAATATCGATATAAATACAACAAATTTCATACGGAAAAATGATGAAGAAGTTGATATTGAGGCAATAAAAAAAGAGGAAATTGAATTGAAAGAACAAGAGAAATTGAAAGATTCAAATCAGATATTGATCGATACATTACAAAAACAAAATGAAGTACAAAAAGAGATTGTTCAACAACAAAAACGTTTAATTGAAGTTATTGAAAAACAACAAATCAATACTATAAACAACAATAATAAGCAGGATTTTAAGAATAATGATTTGAGTGAAGAGAAAGTTAAAGCTGTAAAACAAATTGAAACTATTGCTCGGAAAGCTATCGAAAGTATCAGCAAACAGGACCAAATTCTCAACAACAACAATGAAAATAATAATAATAATAATAATAATAAGAAAGTGAATGAACAACGAATGAGTAATTTATCAAAATCAATGAAAAATAACAATATTACTAATTCTATTGTCGGAAATGATGAAATTTTAAAACAAAAATTCAATTTAAAACCAATACCATTAGCCTTTGCTGCTAATAAAACAAATGGAATAATAACCAATAAAGAAAATATAAATAATAATAATAATAATAGCAACAAAACAGTTGATAATGAGAGTAAAATAATTGGGCGTGATATTTTATCAGAAGATTTACAAAGATCAAAACGAAATATTGATAATTTACCGATTGAGACGTCGTCAATAATAAAAATGCTATGCAATTTATCATCATCACCAAATATTATTAAAATTGATTCATTGAAACAATTGATTAATGAGAATGACGATGGAAATAGTTTGAATGATTTGAGAATTGATAAAAATTAGAAAAAAGTTCCTCAATCAATTTACTAATCAATATATTTGTGATATTTATAGAAAAATTATTGCATTTTGATTTTTATTATTATTATAATTAATTAATGATAATTCGAATTGTTCGTCCAAACACATTTTTTATTTATTAATAGAGAAATTATTGTTTGTGAATATTTTATAAATCTATAAAATATCAAGTGCATCTTCAGTTTAACGATCTGTTAAATCGTAGATTTACTCCATTCTGTATCCAATTCCTTCTTGTACATTCTAGAAATCCTCATTCAGGGCAATTTCCCAATATAATAGAAGCTGGCAAATCTACACTTTCAGGTTTATAATTTTTCGATCTTGATCTTGATTGCATTCTATTTTATTTCATTCTGTTGTTTTTCAGGTGAACTATTTACTATTTATTGACAAAAACAAAAGAAGATAGAAGTTCCTGATATGAATGATTCGTATGCTGCAGTGCTGCAGTCTTTAGTTTCTGAATCCAAACAAGAACATAAAACTTACTTTAAACAATTGAATTGGGCTTGAATCCAATTTGGCTTAAATCCAATTGCGCATTTCATTTGTCTCTCTCTCTCTCTCTCTGTCTATCTGGATTCTAAATTTTGTAATTGATTTTTTTTTTGATTAATTTTTATCCACTATATATCAGAATAACGGACTGGGAAATAATAATGGTAACTAGTCGATATAACGGACTATTGATTTTAATTGATAATTTTTCAATTATATATAGATCGAGTAATGAACTCAATAGTATTCTATATGATACACTATCTTGATTGTAATCTTGGTTTTTATCAATTACATATTGAAAAGTACTCGAACATGGAGATCTAGATCAACATTTCTATAGAATATTTATAAATAAATTCTTTGTAATTGTTTATAATTGATAAAATATGAACTTTCTCATTATATATATTTGCTTATCAACAATTCGAATTTTATAAATGTTCAAGTACTTCGCCATTGAGTTTTGTTGTTTAAATTATTATTGTTCAAGATGGCTTTATCAACGCAAATTGTAATAATTTCCTTATTATTATATTCAACAATTTTAGCATCCTCTATTGAAGAAAATTCACCAAAATGTGGCTATCAAGTGAGTTGAATTCAATTTATATTGATTTTATAATTATTTTTTTAATATTATTTCCAATTATTTCAAGTCTTGCCATCCGATTAAAGAAGGTTACATAAATGTCCATCTAATACCACATACCCATGATGATGTTGGATGGTTGAAAACAGTCGATCAATATTATTATGGTAGTAATAATTCAATTCAGATGGCTGGTGTCCAATATATTCTAGATTCTGTAACTGAACAATTGAAACAAAATCCAGATAGACGGTATAATTATTTGTTTTTTTTTCTTCTTCTCTATAGTTTTTGTTATTTTCAATTTATATCGAATTTATATATTCCCTAGATTTATTTATGTTGAAACTGCTTTCTTTTGGAAATGGTGGATACATCAGCACGATATCGTCAAACATCAAGTAAAAAGACTAATTAATAATGGACAATTGGAATTTATTGGTGGTGCTTGGAGTATGAATGATGAGGCAACAACACATTACCATTCCATCATTGACCAATTCACTTGGGGACTAAGGTTATACAATTCAAATTGTAATTTTTTTTTTTTTTTAGAATAAATTATTGATTTATAGAAAGTTGAATGATTCGTTTGGTGATTGTGGCCGTCCGAAAATCGGCTGGCAAATTGATCCATTCGGTCATAGCCGTGAAATGGCATCAATATTTTCACAATTAGGCTATGACGGTTTATTATTAGGTCGTATCGATTATCAAGATAAATTGGATCGTTTCAAAATGAAATTAACCGAACATTTATGGCAAGGTAGTACAAGTTTGGGTAGTGATACGCAAATCTTCACTGGCATCATGTATAATACGTATAGTCCACCACCGGGATTTTGCTGGGATATTTTATGTTCCGACGAACCATTGATTGATGATAAGACAAGTCCTTTATATAATATCGATAGGAAAGTTGGGGATTTTCTCAAATATGTTCGTAATTTAACAAAAGTTTATACAACTAACCAGATTCTTGTGACGATGGGTGAAGATTTCAATTATCAAAACGCTAATAATTGGTTTAAGAATTTGGACAAACTTATCTAGTAATAATTTGATATACATATATATATATAGAAAGAAAAAAATATTGATAATCGGTTCTTTCTAATTCTAGTTATGCAAATCTTCTGCAAAACACAACGAAATTCAATTTAATTTATTCAACACCGTCATGTTATATAAAAGCCGTTCATGACGCAAAAAAGAAATGGTCGATAAAATTCGATGATTATTTCCCATATGCATCCGATCAACATTCATTTTGGACCGGCTATTTTACATCAAGACCGACATTGAAACGTTTCGAACGTATTGGTAATAATTTCTTGCAAATCTGTAAACAATTGTATGCTTTGACAAATTTGGGACCGGAAGATAGGATCGATTTGAATTTGTTACGTGAAGCTATGGGTATTATGCAACATCATGATGCTGTTACTGGTACAGAAAAACAACATGTCGCCAATGATTATGCTAGAATTCTACAAAATGGTATTGATGAATGTAGCATTATAACAAATATTGCTTTAAAGTAACACCATTTGGAAAATCAGTAATTATTGATTATTTATTTTTAATATTCTATACGTAATTTTTTCCAGTAAAATTATTTCGAATCAAACTACCGCCAATTGGTCATCTTGTCTATTAACAAATACCAGTTCGTGTGAATTATCGGAGACTGAAAGTAATTTTATTATAACAGTTTATAATCCATTAAGTCGATTTGTTAGGAAATATATACGATTACCAGTTACCGGCACTGCTTATAATATCACCGATTCTGAAGGTGAAGCTTTTTTTATTTTACGGATAAATAGATTAGAATTAATAATTTTGATTGTAGGGGATTCTGTATTGAATGAACTTTTACCATTGCCGAAAGCAATTTTAAATCTACCCGGTCGTAAAAGTCCAGCTACCGTTGAATTATTATTTGCAGCTGATAACATACCACCATTGGGCTTTAAAAGTTTCTATATCCAAAAAGTGGCAGGCAATCGTATATTAAAGCCTCAAAGTGGATATAAATTCAATAATAAAGTGATTATTGCATTCATTTATTTTTTTGTTGCCGCGTTTGTTTTTTAAAAGTGGATTTTCCATTGATTAAAATTTTAGGATATCACTTTGGAAATTGATAAAACTACTGGTTTATTATCGCAAATTTCAATGAATGACAAAACATTGAATATAACACAAAATTTCTATTACTACAACGGTTATGTTGGTAATAACCGAGTTCCGAGGAATCGTTCATCTGGAGCGTATATTTTCCGACCAAATGGTACATCGATTGAAATTTCGAAAAATGTACAAAATCGCATCTATAATGGTGAATTAGTTGTGGAAATCCAGCAGACTTTCAATAATTATATTAGTCAAACAATACGTTTCTATCCGTATGAGAGTTTTGTTGAATTCGATTGGATTGTTGGACCATTACCGAATAAGTAGGAAATTCCATTCTAAAATCACACATGAAAAACGCTTAATTGTAAATATTTCTAGTTCGATTAATGGTAAAGAGATTGTGACGCGATTCACAACGAATTTACAAACAAATTCGACTTTCTATACAGATTCTAATGGTCGTGAATTATTGAAACGCACCCGAAATCAACGACCAACATGGCAATTGCATTTGAACGAATCAATTGCCGGCAATTATTATCCAATTACATCGAAAATTGTATTGATCGATAATTCGAGTGATGTTGAATTGGCTGTATTAACGGATCGTTCACAAGGTGGTTCTAGTTTACAAGATGGCCAACTCGAAATTATGGTAAATTCACAATTGGAGATGAATTGTTGTTGGTAAATAAAAAGAATGATTGTAGATACATAGAAATTGTTTGCACGACGATGCTTTTGGTGTTGCTGAAATTTTGAATGAGACCGCTTTCGGTCAAGGTCTAGTTGCACGTGGTTCGCATTATCTAATTTTCGGTTCTCTACAACATGATACTCCAACAATAAGTGCATTAGAACGTGATATAGCACAAAGGAATTTATTATCGGCATGGACTTTCCTATCAAAAACAAATCAAACATTTGAACAATACAAATCAAAATATACAATGGATTATTCCGGTTTGATAAATCAATTACCGAAAAATGTACAAATTTTAACTTTAGAACCATGGAAAGGTACAAGTCTTCTATTAAGATTAGAACATGTTTTAGAGAAATATGAAGATCCAGTTCTATCACAGCCGGTAACGATAAGTTTAAAGGTAATTTTGACAATTTGACAATTTCTAGTTCTCAATAATTGTTTGATTGAAGGATTTATTTAGAAACTTCGATATTGTTTCGATGCGTGAAACGACTTTAGGTGCCAATCAATGGTTGAATGATTCGAAACCTTTGAAATTTGAAATGGATAGTGATTATGATGGAGCAGAATTTGGTAATCCATGGAAAGAGATTTATAATAAAAATAATAGTTTTAATAAACGATCGATTTTGATTGATGCTAATGATCCGTTTGCTATCGAACTACAACCGATGCAAATACGCACTTTTGTTGTGGAAATTGTACGGAAATAATTAATTTGTTTTGATAATTTCAATTGTTTATAAATAAGCGAGTTGATCATAAAATAAAGATATTCTAGAAAAATTGTATGTTTTGTTCTGTTCTTCCAATCCTCTGAAAACTCAAATTTATGGGGATATCAAGTGAGTCATTGAAAAGAAATTAAACAAACAATAGTATAGTAGGTAATATTTTAATTGGATGAATGAAATCGTCCTTACTGGCCTGATAGTCGATTGATGATTTTGTGTTAGCACCAATGTTTGCTGGAAATCAATTCAATATAATTAGATGTGCAAGATTCTCTTTCAATGTGAATTGGATGAATTTCAAATTTGTTAATTCCGCATGTTGATTTTTCAGTAATAAATTGTAACATTTCAAGCCTTAAATTTGGGCAAAAAATTAATTTTCAGGTCTAATACTGTCATATTGTTTGATTGATTTACCAGGAAATGACATTTTCAAGATGTCCGGATTTTCCATGTTTCCATTGAAAATGAATGTTTTCAAATTTTTACAGTGCTTCACCAATTCGAGTAGAACATCGTCGAAACTCTCATCGTTATTCGTGATACAAATTTCCACATCAACTGGAAATATCATCAGCAGTATAGATGCGAGATTATGATGGAAAACAATTGAAATTACCTAACGTTTCACAATAGTTGTTGATCAACAGATGTAAAGTTTTTCTAAAATTCGTCTTCCGCTTCCTATCAACCATTTTCGGTAGAACGATTGATAAACTCACTAATGGTACTGTTGCTTTCAAAAACAACGACATGTCTTCATGATAATGGAGATTTCCTGGTAGCAAGAAGAAAGGTAGGGAAAACAACAACTACTAGAAACAAACAAAAACTTACTAATATTGAAAGTAACTTTGATATTGGGACAAGCTTTAGTCAAATTGCTCCATTGTTGATTACTAATAATTTGCCCATGCCATGGTAATTCTTTGATATTGACATAAAGATTTTCCAAAGCCTTATTATTACTTATCAATATTGCATCGATAATATGCGACGATAGTACAAGATAATCCAATCGTAACGTTCTCAAATTGATCATACGTTCAATACAACTTTGGAAATAAATGAATTTTATTGAATTCTTATAATGGAACGATGTCAGTAGATCCAAATAGATGATTGTTTCTTTTGAATTCATACAGGATGCGACGATTTTTAGGAAATTATTCGACACCAAATTGATATTCTCTAAAGTGATCTTCCTCAAATTGATTTGTATCCTGAAATTTTATTAATCACAATCGAATAATTGATTTCTTTTTAAAATTTATTCACTTTAAAAATCTAGCTAGATGATAGTTGATTTTGTAGAAATTATTTTGCCAATTGAACAATTTCAAATGTTCGATTTGTACATAATTATCGTATAAAATCAATAGAAATCGCACAGCTTTCTTTGTTAAACATTGATTGTAAGACGGTTCAGAGGTTGAATGGAAAAATGGAAACGACCAGCCAAATTCTAAATTTTTCATATACCTATTATAATCTCTTATCAATAATATTGTACTAGGCTCTGTAATTATTTATATAATTCATTATCAACATTGTTTTGCTATTATAATTAATAATAATTAACAACCGTTAAAATCTATATCGAGACGTATCGCCATCGTTCTCCATAATAATGGATGATTTAAACTATTTTTCCAATGATAACTTACAAATGAACAAGCTAATCGATCCCTATTAGACAAATATCGATAAATATGGCACAATATATCGGAATGTAAATTTGCCCAATTTGCCATCGCCCAATCAACCATCGTACATTGTCGTACATTATTAGGTTCTCTATTAATTGCCAACCGAGAATTTGCTCTCTTAACAAATTACAAACAAATTACGAACAAAAAAAAAAACAAAACCAAAAAAAAACCAACAACTTTATACCCAATTTTATTTCAAATAATTAATTTGACTGATGTCAACCGATTATAGACAGTATCGATTTTGATTTGGATCCAAGTTTCTCCTACGAGAAAATATTGGGTTGTATTGTATTTTAATTTAGAGAATATGTCGTTCGAAAACACTTCAATCGATTATCGGCTCTGAACAATGGAACTTTGCGAAGCGTACTGAAAATGACTCCAAATGCTTCCAATTGGGAATTGGCAGCGAGAAGGATTCCCCATGACAAAGCTCCATGCTGTTACTTTGTCCTTTTGGCAAGATATTATTACTTGAAATTATGTAAATCATGCGAGAAAATGTCAAGAGACTATGAAGCGATAAACAATCAAAGACTGAATCATTTTTCGAAGACGCTACAGAAAATGGTCGATGTAATCCATCAAGATCGGAGCTTGATCTCCATCGGACTATTATCTGTTCTGAAAATCTAGCTGGGCGACGTAAATTTGCTAGACGTCCTTTAAGTTTTTTTCTTCAATTAGTTCAAGCACATCTTCCGTCCTGTTTCTATCTCCTTCTCTCTCTCTCTCTTTACCCATCTATCTCGCTATCGCTCACCTTAGCTATCTCTGCCTCTCCTTGTTAACCTATTTGTCTCTCTGCCTCATCTTACACTCTCTCGATCTCTCCCGATCTTCCTCTCTCTCCTTCCAATTTTCTCACTCTCTCTCTCTTTCTATCTCACTCAATATCTCTTTCCCCCTTCTCCCATTTCCTTTCTTGCTTTCTCTCTCTCTTTCTCTCCTTTTATCTGCAAAAGTACCTCTCACTATATTCTTCTCTCTCCCTTACTGTTTCCCTCTGTCTCGTTCTCACTATCTCCTTTTCTCTTCATCTTTCTCCCCATTTCTCTGCTCTCTATCTGACTCTATATTGATATGAAAATATCATTAAGCAATAGAGCAAAAAAAAAAACAAAACAAATCTCTTATCAATTTATTTATTATTAATTTTTTACTCAATAAATTTATCACAAAATTGTCATTTTTCGTTTCCAAAAAGATAACTCAGAAATGTTTTACCATTATTATTATTATTACTACTATGTTCAGCTGCCAAAACACCAACAACAATCAATAGAATTATAATAATAAAGATTAAAACACCAATTGTAGCGAATAGAATTCGTTCGCAAGGTGTACGTTGTGAACAACACCAATATTGTTCTCTTACAACCCTAAAGAAAAATAAAACATCTATAATAATAATGATTGTTTGTATTAATTTATTCGGAAGTTATACGTTAAACTTTGTACACTTGGATTCCGTCCAGATGATCGCAAACTATTCGCACTACTACTATTCCTTGACTCACCAAATCCACCATCATTATTGTCGGTAACAAAACTATGATTATCATATGTTCGATGATTTGTATAACTGATTTTTCTCATATCTCGATTACATTTCGTTGGTGATTTATGTTTTTTATTATTATTAATTGATTTGATTCTATCATTATCATTATTATCATTTTTTATTGATATATGTATTTGTGAATGATGATGATTATCATCAATTGATATGGTGGAATCATCATTTTCTGGTATTATTGGTTCGATTAATTTTATACGATGACGTTTGGTTTTATTACCGTAATGCTGGGATTGTGTGTGACGGAAATTTGATGGTTTTTCGGTTATTGTGTGCGAATCGTAGCTGTGACGCCGAAGTTTCTGTTCTGTTGTTGTTGTTGCGGATGATGGTGGTGATGCTGCAGTTTTCACAGATTGGGGCATTCTTCGAATCTATAAAGAAATTTGAAGAGTCTATAAAACTCTATATTAGAGAGAGAGAGAGAGAGAGAGATCTCTGAAGATAGATAATGATAGATTTCTGAGATTCAACAATTAGAAAAGCAGAATAATTCATAGCTTAAGTCGAAGTTTTGTTTTGTTTTTTTGATAAATTGCCCAGGATTTGATTTATCGAAATGCAAGGACATTTATTTATTTTGGCACAAGTGTGTTGACCAATCCTACGTATACAATAGTGAATTTCACTAGTAAAGCATGAGCAGAAATATTGATTTATTTAAGTTCTGGGCGTGTTATTTTTCTGTTTGCCATGAAATTTCGGCTCATAAAAAATACTAATTAATTCTGATTTTTTATAGAAATCATCAACTGCAGAATATTAAAATTTCATATTGAGTAGATGATTTATAATTGTCATTTAATCATTAAACTTTTCTAATTAATTTTCTTTTTTCAAAAATCGGATTACAAAGTTGTGAAACAATTTCGAGTTGAATTGATCGATTATATCTAATATAATAAAATAAATAACAACTTACCAGATAATTAATTTGAATAAATATAGAAATAGATTACTAGTTAACTTTTAATTAAACCACTGTTAAGTATTTCTTGTCATTTTAGGAAAATTTAAGCTTTGTATTCACTGGTATTCCACAAAGAAATTGTTTAAATAAACGTTCTAATTCCTAATTGAATGATTCATTTTTATACGCTACTATTACCTTCTGCTACTTTATCATAAAAATCAAAAAAAACAAAAAAACAAATGAAATTATATACGCTTAATGATAAGATAACACCTCAACACAGGTGTGTTGATAATGACACAATATTAAGGAAATTTTTTGATGGGTCTAATATATTTGGAGGAATATCAATATGATATCAACAGATGTTTTTCTTGTTGTTAAATATTGATTTTGATCAATTATTTAACTCAACCTCGAAACAATTTCCCGATAGTAGCAATTATAGAAAAATTATTTTATAACAATTTCTACTGTTGGAAATGTCTACAGTAATTTCACATAAAACATGCGAAGGAAGCTTAATGGCAAAGCAATTTTGCAATTCGAGGAAACTGATATTGTAATTTTGCAAAAAACAATTTTGAATTAAGCGGGTTTGTCAAATTACAAAAATTGCATTAGAAAGAGACCAATAAATGGAACCAATTCCTTTGATCTAAACAAAGACAACATCATTCAAGCTTGCAGCTTGCTAGACAAGTAAGAAAAAAATTGTAATTGTAGGATTAATCGCTAGGTGCGCGGGCGGAAGGGGTGAGAATTATTAACGTTAACTAAAAAAATTATTAATTAACACTATTTGAATATAAAATTGCATAAACGGTGATTATTTCATTTATTTAATTGAATTGCAATGCAATTCGATGAAAATTTTCGATAATTCTGGTATAAGTAAGAGTGTGAGAGTGTTTTAAAACAAAAATTGAAAATCGCGTGTTATTGAATCGAAATAAAATTCTATATTTGGTCGATTATAACGGAATTATTCATTTAAAATCATTAATAATAATCAATCAACGGTATTATAGTAATTTAATAATAATGATAATAAAATTTCAACAATAAAAAAAAACAAAACAATTCTAAAATGGATGCTGCTTTTGTTTTAAACAAAAATGACAGACGACATTATTATTCAAGCTTACTAGATAATCAAGAAAAAATTGTAATTCTTGGAATAATCGCTAGGTATGGGGAAAGTGTGAAATTATAACGGTGAAATGTCTGGAAATTATCAATTCTATTTGAATTTAATGCAATTCTATAATAATTTTCGATAATTCCGGTGTGTATGTGTGTGTGCGTTTTAAAACAAACAATTGAATATCGCGTTCCATCGAATGGAAATAAAATTGTGTGTGGTTGATGTTATGTGCAAAAGATACACGTCCAATCACCTAATATGTATATCCATCAATTATCATCTTCTAGTTTTAAAAGGTAGGAGCTATATTAGAATAATCATCCTAAATAAGGCAGTATTTTATCAGTATTTTGAGCCCAATCAAAAAACAAATGAATGAAAAAAGTACGCCGCCATTATTTTTATATTCAATATTTGATAATCAAATTTCAATTGTCGCGAAATCAAGCATTCGTTGACTCGCGAATATTAATCATTGAGTCCATAGCTTCATAGACTCCATGATTTAAATATACAACTTATATACATGCATTTGTCTATGCATATATGCACCAATACATACGTACAACATACACGCCTACTATGTTGCTGAAAATTTTCAGTGGAAAAGTTGATGAAAATTGTATGGAAATAGAAATATGAATAATTTAATATAATGTATAAACGATTATGTATCGAATAGTCTTATACTGATACGCTCAGGATT
>JAZBGX010002605.1:0-12237 GCA_037414775.1 Zonitis immaculata | reverse complement strand
TCTATCCTCCTTAGAAGAAGTTCTTTGGAAATTTATAACGTTGATTGGAGGTGGGAGTTGTGTTTATGTCTATATAAATCGCTGCTTATCTATTAATCATAATAACAATTTCATCTCATTACAACATCTCATTTGAAAAAAAAAACCATGGTTGTTCCGGTAAAATTTAAATGCAGAAAGTGTGGTGGTGTGCCAAATGAAATGTGCATTTCTTGTTCGTTTGAAATCATCATACGCAAATCGGATAAAGCGAAACACATTCCGAACCACTATTTTAAGAAAAATCAGGATTAATGTACAACTTTTGAAGCTGTTATGGAGGATAAATTATATTCAAAAGAAAAGGACTACGATAATAGATGAAAAAATAAAATAAATAAATGAATTGTTTTGCTGTTGTACTGTATTATTATTATTTTAATATAATAATTGTTTTTTATTATCATGTATGTCAGGTATGTGCAACTTAGCCAATACCACGGGCCAGGAAGCAAATTGTGATGGTACCGGGGTATATATAATAAAATATAGTTTAACAATTAATAATTATTTATTGATAACTAACAATCTGACAATACGTCCTGCATCGTTCAATGCAGTCTTGATATTCCCTATTTTTATAATATTGATTCAAATGATGAACCACATAAATATTGCAACTAAGCAATATTGGTTCATTCCTTGGAATTTAGAACATTTAAATATATTACTAAATAATGTCATTAACAACAATAACACCTCAGCATTAATGATTTGTAATTGTTATTATGACCTAATTAATAATTCTATTACAAAATACTGCATTAAATCGCGGGCTGATGTAGAAAAAATTATTATTATGAATATACCTGGTTTAAGTTTTGAATAAGGGTCGACAAACAAATAAATGATAAATTGTATTGGTTCAAGAAATTTTTTATTAATCATAAAATAATCCAAAAAAAAATTTTATATGCTAAAAAAAAATTTAATGTGAACACTGTGCTTTTATATTACCAACAAGACGATCGATATTTGGAGAAATATCCGAAATTGCTAAACGTAATGTGTTTTCTAAGTGTAAGTCGGTAATTCTAGTGCGCGTTTTTGATTTGATGAATTTCATTCTTGAAAATAGCTGTTCACATTTATAGGTACTTCCAAATAGTGCCATTTCCTTTTGAGCAAACCTTATTATTTGAGGAAACTTATCGATGGGAATATATTTTTTGTAGAAATCAATTGATGGAACTTCTCTAAATATGGTTCTTAAATTCGATTTTTTTTGTAACTCAATAAGTTTCATTTGTAATGAGAGTGGAGCTTGATCAATGTCGATATCAAATGGAGAAGAAGAAATTTTTAAATTTGTTTCTTGTCTGCGAAAATCTTGATATCTATTATTAAATTCCTCATTCATAGATTTTAATTCGTTTGCGTATGTTTCAAAGCTATAGCTTTGAAACATATTACAAAAATGATGTTATAACATCATTTTTGTAATATGCAAGAGTAGGAAAATTGTACGTATTTCCTGCCCTCAAATGATTTTCCCAAAGCCTCAACTTATTTTGAAAAGCTTTAATATGCCCATTAAGCTCATGAACTAGTTGTCCTTGTATTTGTAGCAGAGAATTCAATTCATTGAGATGAGCTGTGATATGTACAAGATATGCTAGATCACCGACCCAACTTGTATCTTTCAATTCTTCCACAGATTTTCCTTTCATCTCCATAAAAACAGATACTTCATTTTTCAAATCATGAAATCGCTTCAACATTTTTCCTTTGCTGAGCCATCGTACTTCACAATAAAATGTAAGGTCTTCGTGATCGGAGTGAAAGTCTTCTAAAAATTTTTGAAACTGACGGTGATTAAGAGCTCTCGATTTGATGAAATTTATACATGAAACAACTATGTTCATTATATGCTTAAATTTTATCGACTTCGCGCACAAATTTTGTTGATGCAGGATACAGTGAAATACACTCAAATCATCAGTATCTAAATCCTTATTACAAACTGGTACAAAAGAAATACTGTCTGGGTCCATTTCTTCCATTTCTGTAATAACATTTTTTGAAACTAAGAATACCTATTGACCTATTGTACTCGCGCGAGTACAGTAACGTTTACAACTCCAGAATTTATTACAAATGTTTGATAAACAATTCTTATTGCAATAAAAGACATCACTGATGCTTACCTGACAATAATTTTGAAGAGTTAATCGCAAATTTAAAAAAATTAACACAACAAACGAAAATTCAGCTGCTAACCACTATGAACAAATGTATAAGAATTTTCACAATCAACAAAAATATCAAAAACAGCTCGTAAGCTAAAAAAGTATTGCCGGAATCTGTAAAGCAGTCTTCGAATATGGTGTTAAGCGACGGCAGCATTCTAATATTGTCCGGTAGATGGAATTAAAAATAAAAATTGTGCTGTACTCAAGTGAGTACGGCGGGCGCTAATGGGTTAAACTAGAATGGTATATAACAATTATTAAAATGAAAATTCATGAAAAATTGTATAATAAGCATATAAAAAGAAAAAAAATGTATGCATATTACATATATTAAGATTAAAATTACATAAATAAGTACTTATCAAAAAAAATAAAATAAAAGTACTTGCGCGATAAAAGAAAAATTTGAATACTACATTTTTTTATTGGATATTCGTTCGATATTATCAAGAATTAGAAGTATTCTCTTCTTATTCAGACCAATTTGTCTAATTTTCTCGGCAGCATCATTAAGTTTTTTTTTTGAGATCTATGACTCGTAATTTTTGTTCTGATTTTTCCCAATCTTCTTGTTCCATTATATCTATATAGTTCATTATCAATTGCCGATGATGGCTCCCCATTCACACTTTCACTATTCGATTCAGTGTCGGTTAAAGACATTGTAAAGTTTTTTCACATCTACAACCCGAATTGTTGTTGTTGTTGTTGATTGTGCGCTTGGTTGGGAAATATATCCTGACTGAGAGAAATTTCCAAATGCTTCTCAATTTGTTGTATGACAAATGAAATTGAAAAATAAGTTACTAAATAAATGAAAAAAATTAATAATTGAATAATTGGAGAAAAATGATATTAAAAAAAAAACATATATACATATATGAAAATTGAAATGAACTAATACTATTATTATTTGTTTTCTCTGATTCTTATGAAATTATATGAGAAAAAAATGAAAAAAACCACCGGATATTTAAGGACATTAAAACAAAATCTTTTACCTTGGAAATGGATTCTTGTGAATCCAGGTTAATCAAATTGGGTGACCTAACCCGAGCTTTTTTTTATCATGGCCCCCTCCCCGCCCATGAACGTGGGGCACGGCCTTAAGTGCTTTTGCCCCTCCGTTTACGCCGACCCCACCCCCGGGAATCACTTTGCGGCATCACATCCGAAAGGTGGGCTTGCCTTCTTCTTCACGAGCTCCGTATATCCACAAAGAGGCATCCTATTGTCACCTTCTGCGACTCAGAAGCCCCTCTGCAGACCGTCACTCGTCTCCTATTCCTGGCGCTGCCTGGAACTACTCAGAGTGCCAATGGTCCTAACTCAGGAACTCCCCACCGGCACTCTGCCTTCTTCAGCTTTCCGCTTAAGGATAGCCTCCACCATACTTTGGATGGCAGTCCAGTTCTACCTAGAATCCATCATCTTCTTCATCACGTTGTCCGGAGTCAACGTTCCGACATAAAGCTCCGCCCTTCAGCGTTGCTCTGTCCATCTGGTACAGTGAAACACTGTAGGCTCCACTGTATCTTCTCTGCGCAGTAAACGCACCTGCTGTCTTCCGCTCTATGCATTTTGTGCAAGTAAGACCGGAAGTCCCCATGACCGGATAACATCTGAGTTAGGTAATAATTTACCTGCCCCGTTCGACCCGTCATCTTCTGCAACCAGATGTTGATGTCTGGTATCAGCCGATGTGTCCATCGGCCCTTCGTAGAGGAGTCCCATCGTCTCTGCCATTCACAAATGGAGTCCTCTCTTGCTTCCTTCTTGCTGCACTCACCGTCCCAGGCCCTCCGGGATTCCTTAACTCTAAGGTCCAGAGGAACCACCCCTGCGATGACTTGTGCAGCTTTGAGTGAAACGGTCCGGTACGCCGAGCAAATCCTCAGCGCACCTTTCCGCTGCACTTCCATCAGTCGGTTAGCACACTTCTTGAACTTCATCTCCATTGGCCCCCATGCTGGAGCCGCATACATCATGATGGAGTTCATCACTTCACAAAGAAGTCTTCTTTTGGCCGCAGACGGTCCACTCGTATTCGGCATTAGACGCGCTAACACAGATTCCCGTGTGAGCTTCAGAGGGCCTTTGTTTTCACTAACTTCTTCACCCGTAACCACTATCACGCTGTTTAGGGTTCTTTCGACTTCTTCCCCACGTACCAAAAGTGTTTCGGTACATATGTGAGCGAGCCGATCTTTTATGGTTTCGCCATCTTCCCCAGGTACTGCCTTATACTCCGGGTACCGGAATCAAACCATGTTCATAAGAGGGCCATTCTCCCCCTTCCTTCTTGACCTGCTGGGAGTGGGCTGCGAAACACCCCATCTCCCCGTCGTCATTGTTATGAAGGAACCATCGGTTGAATCTCCGCCTGGTCCTCCACACTCTTGGCCCTCTGCGCCACCTCCTGTAACATTGGAATTATTAATGAAACTCATATAATTCCCACGAGTACTGGACGATCTTACTGCCTCGGGGTTATACCCATTCCCAAGGCAAGGCTGAATACTGTGAGGTTTGCCAGGTGCCCCACAGGGAGGTCAACGCTAGGGACTGTACTAACGCGGCAGCCAGAGGGCTGATCATCATCAGCTCTCTTCCCCTTCGGCACCAGCCCTCCACCGACCTTGAGGATACGGTTTTTTGAAGAGGTGCTCTCCTCGCGAGCCGGCCATCTAAGGCAAGCTCCCCGCTCATGTAGCGTGTAACGTACCTCCACCGCGCCTTGCGAAGGTTGTTGCGACACGCTTCATGCTTACGGTTTTAACCATGTCGACGGCGCTCATCTCCATGTGGCCGGCATCTATGGGTAGCCATCCCCATTTCATTGCCCATCCTTCTTAACCCGCCGCAGTGGCAGGTACTTGACATGTCACCATGTCACTTCTGCGGTGCCTGCAAGCAACCTCAGCTTGCTGCCCAGACTTCTTAGCCTTCCGCCAGGCACTGACACGTTTAACGGTGCCACTTCTGCAGGGTCTCTCAAACATAAAAGTTTCTAAGGCCCCTCCCCTCCTCAGAACGTGGGCCACACCCTTTAGAGCATCTGGCCCTCCGTTGTGGCCGATTATTTGAAATCAGGCTTGCTCTGTGACGAGCGCACCCTCCTCCTAGCAATCCGCCGTCCAAATCGCGGACACCTAGTCGAACCCGACCTGTGTCCCGCCTTATTACAGGTAGTGCAAAAATCTTTCTCTTTGCACTCCGACGCCTGATGGCCTTCTTTACCGCACTTGAAGCATTTCTTTTGCTTTGACTTGCAGCCTTTCAGCTTGTGCATACAGGACCCACCGGGGTAGCACCTAGGTACCGACACCTTTTCGTGGATCCTGCACACAACAACGCCGACCCTCACTTTACCAACCTTGAGCATTTCTGCCGCCAGTTTCTCCTCAACCTCCACGGTAGCTGTCACCATCTTGGTGACCGACGAAGACGTCATCTTCACCACCCTGACAGCTTCTGGTGTTGTCTTGAAAGCGGTCACAAGTGCGGCCCTCACTTCCTCGGCCTTGGCGCCAGCCATGATGTGTTTCACCAACAACACGGCTCGCCTGGCCTCGCCCACAATGCGGGCTCCTTCTTCTGCCAACTCTTTGGCAAGCGGGGTTGCGTCCGCCCCCTTTACCGACAGAAGGAGGTTTCCCCCCTTCGCCCTTCTAGCTGCCGTGACACTCACCCGCGGCAATTTTTCAGCCACAGTGGAGCTCACCGTATGAGCAGTCCCGCTCTACAAGTGAAGTGGACGGCTCCGACCGTCGAGCCTTCGCCGAAGTGGCAGCTTCCGACGTTGTCGCCTGCTGCCTCTTCTTCGACTGGGCCGCGGCTTTCACTACACCTGCCCTTGGTAGGTGCAGTGTCACCTTGATCCTAGTCCTCCTAAAAACAACCTCCAAAAGCTTCCTGAGCATCAACAGCTCAACCTTTTTTGGAGCCATGATGGCCAAACTGGTCCTGCCCAGTTCGGCCACCCGGCTTCTGAGATCGTTCAATACTCGGAGTCATCCATTTGAGGATTGCCCCTCGTCTTCTGATCGGGCTTTGAACACGTACCTCTTGGTAGGTTCATCGCCCGAGGCACCGGAGGAGCACATCGTAGTTGAAACAACCAGGTGTGCTACCCCCTCTTCTGCAAGGCATCCGGATACTTTTCCACCAGAAGAGCCAAAGCTCCCTGGTCTTCTAGGGGTTCTGACGTCAGTAAGACTACTGGGTCAGACCCCATATCCTGGCACAGGGGATTCGTCATCGCAATAGTAAATCGGAATTCCACCTGTGGCCACTTCCTCTGCACCAGCTCATTGACATCCTCGGGTGTTTCCACCGAGTCAATCAAATGCGCCCACTGTGCATAATCACCACCTAAGGCCTCCATCCATTCAGTGGTCTCCTTATCCTTCCGGATCATGGCTTCTTCCATCACATCGATGTCCGAGGCCATCTTCTTCGCCCAGTCCTCCAGGAAGTGTTTGACTTCCTGCGACTGGGTTGTCGTGAAAGCCTTCAACCGCGAAAGGTTCTCCCTAAGTTGGGAGACACCACCCGCCGGCCGAGGCTCCCACACCCTCCATCTCCATATTTTCTTTTAGTGAAATTGTCTCCATTCTGGTTCCCACGTTTCGGGCCGTCTTCCTGTCCACCCCTGGGTTACGCCCATCCCAGGGGTAAGGCTGCATACTGATGGGGCTCGCCTGGTTCCCCACACGAGGAACAACTCTAGGAGCTGACTTAACGTACCAACTAGGGGGCCGATCACATTTAACCCACTACGCCATTGGCGACAGTCCCTCAACCGACCGTGGCGTTACGGCTTTTTATAGAGGTTTTCCCCTCGTAGGCCGGCCGTTTAAGGCAAGCCTCCCGGTCATATGCTAGTGCAACGTTCCCCCACCACGCCCTGTGGAGGTTGCTGAAGCACTGAATATGATTACGGTGTTAGGGTATGAGTGACGCTCACACATACCCAGCTAGAAATCCCCCCGGGTTCGTCATACCACGTAGGATACGACCCTCTGAGGGGCAGCGAGTCGCTCTTGGTTCCTTGCTCATCTTAGACCTTTCCGGCATGGGTGACCCTGCCAGGAGTCAGTGACTCCCGCCGGCATAGCTCCGAGAATCCTTGCAAGTACTAAGCCCCTCCACCACGACAAGGTGGCGACTCATCGGAGTTTTGGTTTAGCTGTAATTCAAGATATGACATATAAGCAAGTATGAAGAATCTGTTTTTCGAATATTCATAGAATGCTTACAGGGATGCCAGTAGAAGCCCCGTCGTATGTCGAAGGCCCAGTTATCAGTATCGTTGTCCCAATTCTCCTCACAAATGACTATTGGAGGATGATCTACTTCCATTTCTATTTATAATTGAAGAGTACAAAAAATATGTTAGCTATAATAGTGATGATATAAAATGTAATGAAATTCACCAGTGTTTTTGTTATTACTATCTGCCATTCTCTTGAACTGTTGTGTATGTTTGATTGAATAACTGTGAGCACCACACTTTATATAGTAAATAGATGCAAACGTAAGCGGAATACGGGCTAGATAGTGAAGGGGTATATGCAGATAAATTGCTGGTTAGAGGAAAGATGTTAAAATACATGATAATGTTAAAGAGGTGAGGGAGGATGAATTATTCGAGGAACTAATGAACTAATGAGTCAGTAATTCGATCAATTATCAGCAAAACAAAATATAATCTAATGACCGAAATATGGCATCCCTCAAAAAATTTCGACGTCGGCGTCTCGACGCCATTGATTTTGAACGTGTCTGCATTTTTGGGCTGTCAATCGATAGAATTTCACAAAACCTCAATATAGTCAATTTTGTTAATTTGCCATATCTTGTACCGTTTGACAGTGATTGGCGATTGTAAATTGACACCCCGATTTGATCAAGATTTCCAACTTTGACTTCATATAACTCCGTAAAAATGTGATCTAACACCCCAATTTTTTCGATTTTTTCTTACGTAGAGCGATTGCACGATTCAAATTAGTAATCAAAAATATGGCGTCCCTCGGAAAAATTTCGACGTCGGCGTCCCGACGCTATGGATTTTAAGCGTTTCTGCATTTTTGTGTCGTTAATCGATAGATTCTTACATACTCAATATAGCCGTATGTGTAAATTTTCAATATCCTGTACCGTTTAGCACTGATTGACGATTGAAATATGGCACCAGGACAAAAAAAAAACTGACCTGGGTTTGTGTGACCTAACCCGATCTGATCTGGGTTAGTGTGACCTAACCCAAGCTGACCTTTTTTTTTGGGGGGGGTGTAGTGAGCGCCGAAGCTAACCCAACCACCATTGACCATTTCGACACCACCGTCACTGGAACCGTTCATCACATACCAACAGTGACAGTGTTAACAAATTTTAGTCATTGGTTCCTTATTTTTTATTCAACCAATGACCACTTAAACTTTTTTTATTCTTCATTATTATTATTATTACCATCATCATTACTATTATTATTATTAGATCAATTAAATATTTGTCGATTTTTCTATTATTCTCTAAATCATCTACTACCAGCATTCCCAGTTCCATTAAGTAATTTTCAAAATGATTTATGTTTATGTTAGGCGAAATGTAACAACTGACAATTATGTAATCATTATTCAATTCAGCCCATGTTGCTCCATTAATTTTACTATTTATAATTATCCGTATTTTACCAGTTCTAATCCATATGGCGGTATCTAGACGATCATCTTTAGGCCAGTTAGTTTTTGCCAAAAGTTTCTTGTTCGGTTCGGAAACTAAAACGCTATCAATATCTAATTTAGATGCCGTTGCGTATATAAGGTCGTGCGCTGTACGACTGCGGTTCGCATTTATTTGTGTGAATTTAATATTTTTTGTATTCATATTGGATTATTGTTATAGGAAAACACTAATCATAAGCTAAAGCACTGTTATCAATGGTAGAAAGCCACGCCCCATAAAAAAAGCCAACCATCGTATTCATCATTATTTCCATATCAATGGGTCCATGCATAAACATCATAATTGATACCGGCAACAGCAGCAACAACAACAACACCAACACCAGCAGCAATTCAATCTTTACTATGTCTGCAGCAACGGCAACCAGCATAAGCATAAAGCGTTTATTTACATATTTATTATTATTATTTTTTATTTTTATATTGTAATTACCAAATTTAACATAAAAGCATAGGCCCCAACAAGCTATTTTATAATTATTGTCACAAAATTTGGAATTATTACGGCAATTATTTATGTTATCATCATTATTTGGCAAAGAAATTATGTAATGTAGGCGACAACGAATGTATTATACAATATATTATTGATATATATGGAGAGATCACTATTGTTATTTCTATTTCAATATAATCAATTGTATTTATTATTATTATTATTATTATAAACATGATTATTATTATTATTGTTATTATCATTGCTGTTTCCGTATGTTTCGTTCCGTATTGATTGTAGTGTGCATCATACCTGAGGTATGATCCACACTAAAGTGCCACTCACGGTTCGCTCTCGCTCCAGTCTCGGTAACTCATGTACACACTATAGTGCCGGTCGCAGTTCGCTCTCGCTCCAGTCACGGTCTAGTAAAATCCCCCGATCTCAGCCGAGCCTTTTATCGTCAATATTCGAAGTTGCATGACGATAATTTGTTATTGAGTGACCATCACACATGTTTGCTATTTTCAACAAATAGTTTTCAAAAGATTATAAGAAGAATTTTCAAAAGCACTGGTGAAAAGCTTTGATAATTTTTCTGTAAAATGTTCGATTACTTTGCCCTGAAAATTATTATAGGTATATAAATTTATTTATGAATATGAATTTAATTTTTTAATTGAGAATTAATTAATAATAATAATTAGTATAATAAATTTTAGCAGAAAATTGGACATATTTTTTATTCCATTTTTTATTTTACACAAGTTTTCAGCTACAATATTTAAGTCAGACTTTATAATTTCAAATTCAGCGGGTAAAAGAGCTGACTGGACCGGGAGCGGGCGACCATTCACACTATCGGTGCATGCCAGTACCGGTTCGGTTTCGCTCAAAAATATTTTCCAAGATTAATCGAGAGCGGAGCGTGACTGGAGCGGGAGCGGACTGTTACCGATAGTGTGAATGCCTACATTGATTCTCATATAATAATATTTTACCTAGACTAGAGCGAGAGCGGACCGTGAGCAGCACTATAGTGTGGACGATCCCTTAATGGAATTGTTATCATTATTATTACTATTATTATTATTATCGCTGCCATTGCTAGCAAGTGTTTTATGCAAAATCCAATAAATATTTATTTTAATTATATTAGCCGTTCTGTAATTGTTTATAATAGTTGGTAAAATGTTATGTAGGCTTCTTGCTTCATCAACATCTTTTTTTTTATCCCCTTTTGCAGCCGCCGCCAAATTTGAAATTTGTTGATGACAGCAACAGCAGCAATCACCCAAAAACGTGTTTAATGCGTGGTTTGTATCGGCCATTTATTTTAATAATTAATTGTCCCCTTTCTTAGACGATTTAGTTGCGCCCGTGCTTGTCTTAGGGCATGTCGAAACTTTGCGCATCCTCCACTGCCTGCCTCGTGACCTTTGCGATCACAAATTGGGCAGTACGCATCACCCCCGCAATCTTTTTTTATATGATCACTCCGGCCGCATCTCTGGCACGCCTTTGCCCTGTTACCCTCATAATTATCGTTTATTTTGCAATTTTTCGCTATATGGCCATAATTCCAACATTTGTAACATTTGATTAAGTCAATTTTTTCATCTATTCTACAATTTGTCAAGCCAATTCCTAACTTACCCAAAGCTGTTGGACTGTTGGGGCCCTTGCATCAAATTCTTCAATAATTATAACCGCCAGCTGGTTGCCGTTGTTCTTCGGTCTAACTGTCTTCACCTCGAACTGGTCACGATTTTTGATTTTTCCACTATTAATTAGTGCTTTCTCTATTTTTTCTTTTGTTGTGATTTGGTCAATGTCTTTTATGTGTATTACTTTTGTTCTTGTAGCACCCAGCACTTTTAATTTATCACCGCTATCTTTCAATATAGTTTCTAATTCTTTTTTTACTGAATCTGTTGCATCTTTCCTGATGCTGACCAGTACATTGCCTTTCTTTTTTTAATTTTCATTTCTTCACTTTTCCATCTTTATATTCAAATCCTTGTTCTAGTACAGGGTGACAAATGGGAAGTTGCCTAAAGTAATCACTTATAATTTTGAGATGAGTGCAAGGAAAAAAATGATAAAAATACATATTAAGTTAGTGAATTGGTCATTTTTATTTGGAATAGGTTTCAGTTTAATCGAACGTTTTCAACAGACACATATTGAGTTTTTAAAAAAATGATAAAACCTGGCTAGAGAATAACTATCAATGGTAAATATTTTCGAAGTGATCCCCATCTGAACTTGCACAATAATCAAGCCGTTTTTGGAAACTATGAAAAACTTGTTCAATTTTAGATGAAGAAATACTAGAGACTCCTTTTCTAATAGCTTCTCTCAAATCATCTATGTTCTTGGGTTTTTCCCCGTAACAGTAATCTTTCAGGTAGCCCCATAAGAAAAAATCACACGGGTTTAAGTTCGGTGAATAAGGGGGCCATTCTATACCTGCGTGTGCAAACTTGGGATATCCTAAACCGATGACGCGCTCACCATAAACTCCGTAAATAGTTTCAAATACCTCTTGAGTTCTATGCGGCGTAGCACCATCTTGGATAAAATAATAGTTCCTGACTAATCCACGTTTCTGAGCGAAAGGAAAAAATTTTGTTTGTAGTATTTCTCGATAACTATTACTTGTTATTATCCCTTTCAAGAATTCTAAGTGTACTCCTTCGATTGAAATAGCTGCCCAAACAGTCACCTTAACAGGATGTAAAGACTTTGCCTCAGTTAAATGTGGATTTTCATTACCCCAACCTTACTAAACTCAGTTCTTTTTTCTTTACAATCT